>JAGFMF010011605.1:2141287-2258909 GCA_019455555.1 Galemys pyrenaicus
GGGTACAGGCCAGAGTCCAGGGAGGTGAGAGGATTCACCAGAGACAGAGCCAGGAACAGGCAGACTGACTGAAACACACTGCTGAGGGGAGCAGCGGGCAAGGCAGGAGAGATCTGCTGTGCCATGTGGTCCCCTCCCTGGCCGGTAGCAGGCATCGAACTCATGCTGCAGTGGCTGCAGTTTGCTTCATAGTGCATTGCTCAACCCACTGCGCCACCAGGGAGGCCCCATCCTTCATATTTGTACAAGGTATGATTTCCCCACGAAATTCCCACCACCAGGTCACCCATGCGCCACCACCACAGTCCCTTGAGGTCTTCCCACCCCTGCCCTGATCTTTCTCCCTCCTCCTCCCCTACAGAATGTCTCTGATCTATATTTGCCTGATGTTTTTGATTTTTACTTTATTATAGTTACTTTCTCCCTTTATTTGATTCCTCTACATTCCTCCTATAAGTGAAACCATTCAATAATATTCTTTTTCTTTCTGGCTTATTTCACTGAGCATAATCCCTTTCAGCTAATCCATATTTGTGCTTCTTGGTGAAGTGAGATGAGTCTGCATTTATGTTACTGTTGCACCATGCCGCATCTCCATGTCCACCTTAACTCACAGCCACAATTTAGAAATTGTGAATGACTTAGAGAATGTTGACAAATTGGTCCCTGTTGGCTTTAGAATTACACATACTGGCTTTGCATTTGCATTCCAGCCATGTCAGCCTCCCCTGGAGGACCAGGTGAGGTGATGCAGGTAGCCTCCTTGCAGAGGGTGGGGGGGCATCATTGTGTGCTGTGGGCCTCAGGGCTTTTTCCTTTTCTTCCTAAGTGCTGGTTCACATGCCACTGAGTAGTGGTTTTAGAGTCACTAGGATATCTCCATCACTTCTCTGTCATGGTCATGGATGCAACAATCTGAGTGAATACCAGTTCTGCCTGGAATGACTTTATCACTCTTTTTCATATGGCAAATGCTAGATTAAAAACCTGCATTAACGCCCTGGATTAAACAAGCCTGAGGGCTTCTCCTTCCTGGGTTGTACTGGTGCCTCCTGTTCATGGTTATCATGACTTACTTTTATCATGTGCTTATCACTTTGATTCTGGTTACTTGCATGTGTTTCTCATTAGACTGTAAGCCCTCAAGGTAGGGCTGTGCCTTTTCCCTTTTTCTTTTTGCATCCATAATTGTCACATATGTAGTTGGGGTTGCATATGATGCCTGTTGAATAAACAACACTTTATGCCCATGCCTAGTCCTTTTGGTATTAATTCATACTGAAATTTCCAAACACTTTTCTGGTGGGGAGTGAACATCTTCCTGTTAAAATGGAAAAGAACTCCAGCTCTAAATTTTTAGACATGACCAATTGTCTATCAGCTATCACCCAAGACTTTCACCAAGGGAAAAAAATACTCTGTAACAGCATTTAACTTACAGGGTTGCTGTGGCTGTCACAAAAATGTTCGGTATACCTTCTGGCACATAGTAGTTACTCAATAAATTGCAATTAGTATTATCATCTTCCTCCTCCTCATCACCACTTGTGGGAATTAAGGTATCAGTCAAAGTGGTTTTACAGCATAGAATGTTAGGGAAGGTACACGAAACTTATTCTAGTACAATTTGTCATTTTATGATCTGGGACTGCAACCTTTAGAGGTTAAAGATTTATCTAAAGTCATGCAGCCGGCAGCCCCTTCACCTCAACCAGTCCTCTTATTTCTCCTCCCTTCAGTGTCCTACACCACAGTAACTAAAAAAATTAGGGAAAAAACTTTTCTAATGTCATGGTTTTAGCTACCATCTCTCAGAACATAATTACTGTCCTCAAAGTTCTCAACTGAATTAATTGAAACTATCTGTACTTCTTAGTTCGCATTTCCTGGCAAAGTTTGGCATTAGCGACAAGAAATTCCACTGGGAGCTTGGTCCCTTGCTCATAGCATGCAGCTCAATTCGTTTTAAATATTCGAGCATCTTGATATTGCAAACAATCCTTGGTCTTTGAACAAGTGAGTGATATTTCTCAACTGAAAAACAGGATCTAAAAGTTTGCTGTTTGCTGTTTCCTGTAGCTATTTTCCTATCTGTAGATAGTTGGTATAAAAATTGGGCACAGGACTGATTTCCTGAACCCTCCCATTTGTGATTTATCGTTACCACATGCTATTCATTTTCCAAAAGATTAAGGGACCAGGAAATGTGCAAACAATATTGACAACATCACAAAATCAAAGTCAGTGCAGCGGAACCCCAGAATTCTGGCAACAGCACCTCAGCAAGTTGGCCTTTTACTAACCGTGACTTTGAGAAGCCAGTTAGAGTCTCTGGCCCTTAGTTGCTTCAGCTGTAAACTAAGGAGATTATGTTAATGTCTATATATATTTCCTTTCAGCTGGAAGGTTTATTTGGCTTCACCCGGTGCCTTATCTGAAATGAAGCCTCTTAGCTCACTGGGGTCCTTTATGCGGCGGGAGGAGCCCAGTGGAGGGGTGTTGCTGTGAAGAGGGCCTCTGTCCTCAGCCCCGGACGTCCCTTTCAGTGATGAGGTCTTGCAACAGAGGAAGAGATTTCCTTGTGGAAGTGAAGAGAAGTTCGATGTTCAACTCCTTGCCCTAAGACTGACCATTGCCCACACGAGGTCGGTCATGCCATACCCAGACGCTTTCTCAAGTTGACTGCATGTGACTAAGGAGCCCAGGTGGTCGTGTGATCTAGGGTGAGTCACTTTTCCTCTCTGGGTCTGTTTCTGCCTCTGTAAAAAGGAGGGGTCTGGACAGAGTGTGTCCCAAAGTCCTTTTTGGTATTTACATTCTGGGATTGCACGCGTCCTGGGAAGGAGGCCCTTGTGATTGGCCTTGAGTTTAGAGCACTAGGTCTCCCTGGCTCCCTGTCACTTTACTATTTAGTCCTTGCCAGAGTTCTCTCATTGATGGTAGAGGATAAAATTCTACCTGGGTTGGATCCAGATACCTACAGAACCAATGGATTACTTTGTAATTCATGATCCCTGTGAGGCTGAAAATACAGTGCTAAAGTAACACACTAAGGCCTGTTTTTGAAGACACAGAGGCCTCATCATTCCTTACTGAGCAATGACTATGTGTTTGCACTTAAATAAAGAGCAACAAATTGTGTGGTTCTATCTATAGGTGGTAGAGAATTTCACTTTTTAGGTCAGCTCAGTGAACATTTATTGAGCATGTATGTATATCTAGTATTGAAAATTCTAACATGAATAAGGTTGGGAGATACAGAAATAATAATTGTAATAGAATTTGTCCAGTACTTCATTGGAGCGAAGTAAACAACATGGAAGGAGTATTAACTGGGAGCCCAGCAATGAGTAGTTATTGACTTGGACATTAAAATATTAATAAAAGTGAATTAGAAAAAATGGGTTTGCACACTAAGCAGAGGGAACAATGTGCAGAGAGAACTGTGTGTTATGTGTACATTGCAGAATGACTAGGTGGGAAGTCAAGGGAAGCATGAGTTAGAAGTGAGCCCAAGCTTTCAAGCTTGAGGGCCAGGGAGGATGATGTGTTTTAGAACCAAAATGTGATAGAGCTTCTGTTAAAACAGCCCTGCTGGGAGGTAATGACACATTCCACAGCTCAGCCTCATCAGCTTCAGTTCCATGTCCTGTCCAAATCCCCGTCGTGGCTCAGGGAAAGAAAAGGGGATCCTGAGTTCCACGCATCCTTGTAGCTATTTGATCTCTTATGTTACAGAGACGGTGTCATTGAAACACTCTCCTGCATCATGCTTGAAATTCACAGTGCATAATTAATGCATTTGGACAAGTTTTGTATCAGCTGTGGTATATGCCATTTCTCTAAGAGGGTGGAGGAGGTAGCTCCTTTCTTTCCTGACTGATGACTGGATGGCTCTTCCTCCCTTTCTTAGTAGTTCTGGGTTCAGCCTTGGCTCAGCCTCACACACGCTGTGTTGTTTGGGCACGTGACCTAGATCGCTGAGTTGCAGTTTCCAAATCCATCAGTGAGTACCCTAAGGTTGTCCTGGAAGAAGTAACTGAGCGTCTGACTGTCCAGTACTGTCCACAGTCAGCACATAGTCGACATGGGTCGAAGGGCAGCAGCGGTTACCTGCTGTGAGGACTGTAGGGAGGACACGGACATTGCCAATATTAGGCACCCACCCACGTGCTTTGGCTTCCTTCTGGACACCAGACCATTTCCCACTTCTTACTTGGCAGCTTCATTAATCCACAATCTCTTGGAGTCTCAGTTTTCTCACTTGTCATGTAGGGACCATTGAGGGAGCTTGAATAGCGTCTTGTAAAGAGTGTGCAAAATTTGCTTTGTTAACAAACACACAAAAGCAGAATGAAGCAGTAGATACGATGTGTGAAGCAGCTCTATCAGCAGGCCGGCGCTACATAAAAATGCCAGATGACTGGTATTAGGATTGATGTTTTGTCACAGGGCTCTTCTGTGAGATCCACCACCTGCAAGCGACATCCATGGCCAGGAAAAATAACGTGACTGAGCTAATTCTGACTGGCCTTTTCCAGGACCCACAGGTGCAGAGAGTGTGCTTTGTGCTGTTTCTTCCTGTGTACCTGGCCACGATTGTGGGCAACGGCCTCATCGTGCTGACGGTCGCCATCAGTAAAAGTCTGAATTCTCCCATGTACTTCTTCCTTAGCTACCTGTCCCTGGTGGAAATCAGTTACTCTTCCACTGTTGTCCCTAAATTTATCAGAGACTTACTTGCCAAGATTAAAACCATCTCCCTAGAGGGCTGTATGGCTCAGATATTCTTCTTCCACTTCTTTGGTGTTGCTGAGATCCTTTTGCTTGTTGTGATGGCCTATGACCGTTACGTGGCCATCTGCAAGCCTCTTCAGTATACGACCATAATGAGTCGTCAACTGTGTCATGTGCTGGTGGCTGGCTCCTGGTTTGGGGGCTTCCTTCACTCCATAGTTCAGATTCTCATCGCCATCCAACTGCCCTTCTGTGGCCCCAATGTGGTCGACCACTACTTCTGTGACCTCCTCCCATTATTCAAGCTTGCCTGCAAGGACACCTTTGTGGAAGGGGTGAGTGTGTTGGCCAATAGTGGCTTAATTTCTCTGTGCTCCTTTCTCATCTTGATGATTTCTTACATCGTCATTCTGTTCCATTTGAGGAACCATTCTGCAGAAGGGCGGCGCAAAGCGCTCTCCACCTGCGCCTCTCACATAACAGTGGTCTTCTTGTTCTTTGGACCTGCTATCTTCTTATATCTGCGGCCATCCTCCACCTTCACTGAGGACAAACTAGTGGCCATGTTCTATACAGTCTTCACCCCCATGCTGAACCCCATCATCTACACACTCCGAAACAAAGAGATGAAAATTGCCTTGAGGAAGTTGTGGTGTAAGAAAGTGTTTTCAGGGATGGAGTAAAAATGAGGACATGAAAAAACATAAGAAGAACAGGTTCACCAAACATGCATTCTAATTTTGGTCAATTGTGACAATTAGAGGGTATTTTTACACCTAAGTTATGTGTAGCAGAGGTAGGCAAACAGTAACTGCCAACTGATAAAAGATACAAGGTGTTGTCAATATTGTTTTTCTTTAATATTTGGGAAAGTTTAAATGTGTGACAATTGGGACCTGGAGAAGAACTTTCTTGTAAAAATTCTTGTGATGTTTTGGTTAAGATGTAGAAGTGATGTGACTGTCTTATCTTGTAATGAAAAACTTAATTTTCCTAACTCCATATAATTGCTCCAGAACTATGTTTGGATTTGTTGGTAGAACAATTGCAATCCCTCATATAGGCATAACTCCTTGAATATATTTTAAAGCCCTTGACATGCATTATTCCATTGGAGTCTCATTGCCACTTTGTGTTGCCAATAAAAACTGTTAATTCTACAGCTCTACCATTTCAGAGACTGACACGTCATTTCAAATGTTCTATCTGTAAGGAACAGAATCTAAAACAATTGAGAAGTCAAAAAATAGATAGTTCAGGATAGAAATATTCTCCGTTTCTCTATCCTTTATAGTTTCCATAGCATATACCCCCTCTTGAAGTTGCTAAAGGAGTCTGGGAAATGTATTTTTTTTCCAGGTGGGTATGTTCCCAGATAAAATTTCAGTGGTTCTTGTATAGCACTGAGAAGGAGAAAATGGGCAGGCAGGCACACAGAGTGGCCAAGTAACTCAGGTATCTTTCCTTTAGAGTACCTCTTTCCAGTCTAGTTTTAACGTTAACTCAAGGTAAAAATATGTGTTTAGTGATATGCACAGACTGCAGTGTGCAATCCAGTGAGTTTTGACAAATTTATATGTCTGTGTAACCAACTATCTCAACAGGATGTTGCATTTCTCTGTCACCTCAGAAATTTCTCTTGTATTCTTATCTGAGCAATCTCCACACCTCACAGACAACCAGTGGTTGCATTTTTATCATCATGAGCATGGATTAATTTAACTTGTTCATAAGGTCGTAAAAAAGATAACCTGTCTTCTTTGTGTCTCTCACTTAGCAATGTTTTGATACTTATTGACTTGTGCATTACAGTATCAACAGTTCTTTTATTTTGTGTGTCATATCTCACATTGCATAAATGTACCACAATTAAAAAAAATCTGTTCTCTTGTTGATGGAAATTTGGATCGATTTCAGGTTTTGACTAATATGAGTAAAATTGCTCTAAACCTTCTCTGATATTCCTGTTTTAAATAAAAAGCATAAATTTATGTGCACAACAACCCTTTATAAGGAAGAATGTATATAGATATGCTGAATTCTTAAAGAATCTGTGCATGTTCTAGAATAGCATGGTTTAATCATGACTGGAGATGTGTAAGCATATGGGCAGTGGGTTCTCCAATTGTGGTGCATTTTCAAAATTTACCCAACAATCCAGTTTTATTTCTGCCCTGGACACTGGATGCCAACAATCAGACCTAGGGACTGCAAGCACAAGCAGCAGGATTACTGTCAGCAGGCTGAAAATTGAAAATGGCAAACCTCTTGAGGTTGATGGCCCCTGCTTATCACACTTCCAGTGCCAAGTTGGAAGAGGCCTCTTATGTATTACAGTTTCATTAGTGTTTTTCTGTTACAAAGATATGGTTAGCAGTTTTTTCTGCTAAAATAATACTGTGGTAAATATTCTTGAATAGAAATCTTAACTTTTATCTTTCTTTTGGATTCACTATTTACTGTCTTAATTGTATATCAATTTTGGATGCATAACGTTAAAGTGATTTTCAGGAAACTGGGTAACAATTCATCTCCCTTGTTCCTATGTTCTTGACAGAACTGAACCCTGTCATTAAACATTTTCTTGACGAGAAATAAGATTTTATATAGTCTCAAAGTCTTTCCTTACAAAATACTTAGTAATTGCAGTAGGAAAATGTAATTTAGTGAAGAAACTTAAAAGACACTTCTCAATTACCCAGTTAACACCATTAACTTTGAGGCTGAAGAGGTTCACAATGTCGTTACTTTGGTATTCTTACCCAAAGTACTAACCAGTGTTGAGTCATCAAAAAACATCAGGCAGACCCAAACTGAAGAAAATTCTGCATAGTCACTAGCTTGCATTATTCAAATGTATCAAATTACAAAGGAAGATTGAAGATTTATTTCAGGTTAATGACTGGTCATAACTAAATGTGACTGTGATTCTGGATTGCTGAAGATTCTGGATTGTTAGTGGGGCCAAGTCTCTGTAGATGAGCTAAGACTTGTCTTATACTAAATTTCTTATATTTTATTTAGTTTTGCTTGTTTCTAATTTTATAAAAAATTACAACACCAACACAATGTTTCAAAGATCCATTCCATGTTGTTCTATGTAACTTTAGTGCACCATTTTTACTTTTGTGTGATATTCCACTTTATGTATATAGCATTCTTTATTTTACTCTTCTCCTGTTAATGTACTTTGGTTGTGTTCACATTTCCCCCATATAGTAGAGTGCTATTGTGAGCTTTCTTGTATATGTGGAAAAGTATTTCTGGGACAGATGCCTAGGAAGTGTATGTAAGTACTCTTTATAAAATAATTGCTGATCTGCTTTTGAAAGTGGCTGAGCTAATATTCACTCTCACTAGCCATGTAAAAGAGATTCTGTTGATGGACATCCTTGTCATATGTGGTAGGTCTGAAACTTCTTAATGTCTTTAACAACCTAGAGGGTATCCTTAGTATGTAATTCCCTGATTAGTAATGAGATTCAGCTTATTTTTATATATTTCTTCTCATAAGTGCTACTTTTTTGGATGAATTGTCAATTACATTTTTTGTTCATTATTTTATTGATTAAAATATGTTTATTGAGGTAATGTTTGACAACACTGTGTATGTTTTAGGGGTTCACACCTCTATTGAGTTTAAATAGATTTTTGAGAGTTTTGTTTATATTTAGACATATCCTTTGTAAGATATGTCTGTTATAATAGTAGCATATAGCATATATTTATGCCATTAAAATTTCAATTTTAAATGGAATTAGCTATTTTAGTTTTTTTTTGGTTATTGTTGTGTCTCTTGTAAGAAATATCCCTTAAATAAAGATCAGGAAGATACTGATATTTCATTTCAAAAATTTTATTTAAGTTTTCATTCCACATTTGATTGTTGTTCACTGTGTGAGAGAAGAATCAATTTGTTGCTTTTTCTTATATGAAAAAATAAATATTATATCATTTATTGGATAGTCTTCCTTCTCTAGTCTACAGGGACACTGTTTTCATATATGAAATCTCTGTAACTGATGAACCTGTTTCTGGGACAATACTACAGTAAATTACCATTTAATTATTGTAGTTTTGTGTTGTGTTATATCTGATAGTGCAAGTTTTTCTAAGGAGTTATTTTATAAGGAGTAGTATCTGACTATGGGTGTCTTGGGGGGGATGTGCTCTAGTGACATGTAATCTGAGGAGTTATGATCTTTGCCTCTGAATCACATACAATGTTGTTTTAAATATTAATTTAAAAAATAAATTAGATATTAAAAAGGGATATCTGTGCAAGTTCTTTCTTCTTTTAGATAGTCTTAAAGCTTATTTGTCAAATTCCACAAAAAAAATTAATGGGATTTTTTGGTTGAAATTTTATTGTATCTATAGATCAGTTTGGAAGGAACTCACATTTTATGGGACTGAGTCATTATTTTCATGAATAAGAGATACATTTGATGTGGTTAGGTATTATTGTAAAACAAGCTCTTGACAATTTAAAGGCAGGGTTTCTTTTTTTTTTAAAGGTAAAAAATTGAAATCTTAATTTTTTTAAATATAAAATTTTTAAAATTTACATATATTTGACATCAATTGTAATACCCATGTATTCCCCATCAACGTAACACCAGTGCACCATCACCTCAGTCCCCCGTGCTCCTGTCTGCCCTCCATCTAAAGGCAGGGTTTCTGTGGCTAATGAGTGGCTTGTTGAAGTGTTCTTAGGGAAAACTGAGAAGGGAATAGGGGACACTGGGCAGGGAGGGAGGGATTGCCAAGCCAGGATGTAGTTTCAAGAAAATTCCAGCAGAGGGTTGCTTCTGGCTGATTTTGTAGAGAACTCTGGGCTCTAAATTGCCTGGTAGTTTTGATTCTAAGCAAAGAGTGAAGTTTAGACATCAGCTAAGGTCTTTTCTGGGATTGGGTGGGTATAAATTCCCAGCAGTGTTTGTTCATTAATGTAGGGAAAATGGACTCCCATCAACCAAAGGCAACTTGTCCTAGCTATTGGTAATGAAAGCCCACAAAGATCACCACTAAACAAACAAAAAAGGGGTAGAAAGAAATATAGACAGACTATAGTATTTTCTGCCATGCTTTCCACTTATTTTTTGCGTCCTTTAATGTTTTAAATCAAGTTGAATTATTTTTAGGAAACTTGCTTTTGTTGCCTTTATAACATCATTAAAATATAAAATATCTTCTAAATTGTATCCTATAGATATATAATACTTTTTATAATTGATCACCTGGCCATCTATATTACAAAATCTCATTATTGCTAATTTTTTTTTTTTTTGGTAAACACTTTTCCTAGACATATCAGTGAATACTATTAGTTTCATATTTTCCTCTCCTTTTTAAAAGACATCTTTGGGTAGGAATTCTAGCACAGTGTCAAATATAAATGGTGATAATGGAGTTCTTGTTTTGTTCTTGATTTTATAGGGAATGTTTCTGATTTTCCCCAGTATGATTGATGTTTGATATAGGTTTTGGGTAGATGTTTTTCTCAGGTTAAGAAAGTACCTTTTGGGCCTCCCTGATGGCACAAGGGATTGAGTTGCAGCACTATGAAGACATCTGCAGCCACTGCAGTATGAGTTCCATCCTGGTCAGGGAGGGGACCCACATGGCCCAGCAGATCTCTCCTGTTGCCCGCTGCTCCCCTCAGCAGTGTGTTTCAGTTGACTGCTTGTTCTGCTCCCCACTCTGTGTCTCTGGTGGATCCTCTCACCCCCTACACCTCTGACCTGTACCTCAGTTATTGTATGCATAATAAATAAATCTTTAAAAAAGTCCCTTTAATTTATTCTTAATTTATTAGTACTTACAGAAGTTGAGTGTTGTTAAAAAATAAAATAAAAAGCCCAAACCAATACTTTTTTGAAATCTGTAAACTCATTAGTAATGAAAAATTAAGTAAAAATGACAATGAGCTATCACAACTAGCACAATAGAAAAAAATTCTGTGAATACTTTTGACTACTGATTCAATTATTTAGGTAGGTATGGGATGATTCAGGTTTTCCTTCTTTTTTTTTTTTAACTTTTTGAGCTAGTTTTAGTAAGAAATTTCATATGTACATTTATAGTCCATTTAATTAAGGAGTTTGACTTCATGAAATATAATGATATTTTAACTAGTGGTGTGGGGGAGGAATCTTTGGAGAGCTTTCCTTACACTTGAAAGACTAGCATTGCCTCAAGACTGTCCCATTCAGAGTCTGCTTTTTCTGCAGCGAGGGAGATTTCCAGATAACCTTGTCTCCTTTAAAGCTCCTGGAGTTTCTTGTTTAATTTATTGACTGATGTTGGAGCCCTCCATTAATCTCTATGCCAGAACTTCTATGTGCCGTAGGAGGTATTTGAGGGGGTCAGACAACAGAGGGGGAGCTCCACACAGTGAAAAAGTTAATGATGAACTCATTTCTTGGCTAAATTTTGGTGTATTTTAGTGAGCTGTATCTTGGCTGCGTTAATTTAGTACATTGTTGGAGGATTATGGGTGCTTGGATGGTGGCTGTGGTATGGTGACATATATATGAAGAGGTGTGAACCTATATCCCTACGTCATACACAGTGTTGTAAACCAATGTTACCTTAAGAAAAAGGATACAATTAAAAAGTATAAAATACCATATCTCTAGGATAATAGCTACTGCTTCACCTTGAGTTTCTAACAATCTCTGATGGGAAAATTAAAAATATATATATTTGTCAGACAAATATATATGTAAAAATATATATTTGTCTATATTGCTATAGAGTGATATTTAGTATATTCACATGGTTGTGCAACTATTACCTGTATTTAGTTTCAAAATAATTCATCACCCCAAAAGGAAACTCCAAACTTCTTAGGAAGTCACTCTCCATTCTCCTCTTTCTTAGAAGCGACCAATCTGCTTTCTGTCTCTCTGACTTTATTCTGGATATTTTATACAAAAGAAATTCTATAATAAATGACCTCTTGTGTGTGCTTCCATTTAGCATAATTTATTCAAGATTCATTCACAATGAGGCATGTATCACTAGCTCATTCCTTTTTAATGGATGAATAATATTCCACTGTTTAGAATACTGCATTCTGTTTGTTCAGTTATCAGTTCATGGACATTTTGGGTGATCTCAACCTTTTGGCTATTATGACTGCTGTTCTGTGAAAATTTGTGTACTTGTTTAAATACCTATTTTGAATTCTTTTGGATATATATCTAGGAGGCGAATTGTTAGGTCATATGGTAAATCTGTGTTTAGCTTTGTGCAGAACACCATCATGTTTCCAAAGCAGCTGTACCATTTCACGTTCTCACCAGTGATGTACAATATCTCCTAATGCTTTTAAACACTTACTACTCTACCCTCATTTATAGCCATTATAGTGAATGTCAAATGGTATCTCATTGCCATTTTGATTTGCATTCTCTTTGCAGCTTGGCAACCTGAGTGGGGATTACTTGTACTTTGATAGCTACAGATGCAGGGCGTGGGGTGGTAGCAGGGATTTAAAACTCCACAGCGCTGTCTACTGCAAAGCAACTGTTTCATTCTTTACTGAACTTTGCCTGGTTGTGTTAGTTTTTCACTAGATTCAAGGGTTCTGCAAAAGTTGATTCTGACAGTTTTTGCTACCTCATCACTGTGTGTGTGCACGTGCGTGCGGGTGTATGCGTGCGTGCATATGTGTATGTGCGTGCGCGTAAGGGGGGGAGGGGCTGGCGCCCTAGTGCTCCTGCTCTGCTATTTTCAGTGATACCACACTCCTCCATTGCCTCTTGTAATCATCATAATGCTCTGAGGCAGATATCAGTATTATCTCCATTTCACAGATGAATAAACAGGCAGAGAAGTAACCTATTATGGAACCATAAATAGTGGAGCTTGGATCCAGAGCATGGAATCTTTACTATACTGATGCCAGCAGGTATTTGATGAATAGTCATGGGGTATGGCAGTATGGACGTTGAACTTTCTTTTTATGTGATAATGATTTGGACTCTGGATTTAATTTGTTCTGGACAACTATCAGCAGTCAGGCTTCTGTGTAGACTAATAAATTTTGAAAGGAAAGGGAGAGGGAGAGAGATCGACAAATGAATTATAACAATGCAAAGGGTTTATCAAATCCTTTCATCTATTCCTTCTGGAAACTCAGACTGAATTTCTTATTTCCCTTGCATCCATGTGGAGTCTTGTGATGGGGGTGACTTGACCTGTAAAATGTCCCCAGTGATCCTTAATCTCTCTTTGATCATCGGCCAACTGGGTGCATATGATCCGGGGGATGATGCTGAAACTGGAACAGAACTGGCACAGAACTGGAGCAATGCGAGGTGAAATGCACCTATATCCGAAAGTCATAGGTTTGTGGACAGCTGCCCATAACACTGCCCCGACTGGACAGATCTGCATCTACTTAGTATGAATGAGAAGTACACTTCTGTTTGTATTAAACCACTGAGATTTTGGTCTATGTTACCATAGCATTTCTAACCCATGCCAATTAATTCAGGGGGATAATAGGGTTACTAATGAATTTGTCCAAGAAAGTGAGGGATGAAAGTTAGGGATGGCAGCTCCTAGGAGTGGCTAGATGAAGGGACTGTTCTAAGGATCACTTTTCATGGACTGGAGTGTCCTGCGTCAACCCCTTGCTAGGCTGTACTTCAGGAATGCAAGACCACCATCTTTCTAATCTTGAGGGCACCTCCCAGCAATGCCCTGGAGACCTGGAGCCCAGAGCATAAACTCTGCATGACTGCTGGGTTAGCAGTGGAGGGACATCACAACTTGACCTGTGTCTGAACTGAGCAAACTTGAGAGCCCTGAATTGACTGCACATTAGTGGAGAAGCACCGCATTTCCAAATAAATGAATGTAAACTGCTGATAATCACATCTGCCCTGCCTTCTATATAACATTCTCATGAATACATGAAGGATGAGAAGATCTTTGCAAAAGTTAATGCACAGATGGGCACAATCACAATAACAGTCTCCAACTCTAGGCCACCTTGTATTATATGTCATTGGATTTACTGAAAAAAGTTCCTGGTTCTGAACTACCTAACCCAAACTAGTTATATTTGCTTGATTGAACATGTTATGGGGAAGGAGCCAAGATTTTCTTTTTCCTTCTGTCCGAGCTTTACTTTTTTTTTTTTTTTAAGATTTATTTATGTGTACAAGAGCTAGGGGTGCAGGCTAGAGTCGTGGGAGGTGAGAGAATTCACCAGCGACAGAGCGGGGAGCAGAACAGGCAGATGGACTGAAGTACACTGCTGAGGGGAGCAGTGACCGAGGCAGGAGAGGTCTGCTATGCCATGTGGGTCCCCTGCCTGGGGATCGAACTTGCGCTGCTGTGCAGTGGATGCTTCACAGTGCAGTGCTCTATCCACTGCGCCACCAGGGAGGCCCCTGTCCAAGCCTTCTTAATTCCAAAGCCCACTGTGCACATGGCCCAGTCCAAGGTGTTGGTCTCTCTTGTTGGACAGAGGCTGGAAAGGTGAAGTGACCTTGACAAAGCTGGAGATGCTCCAACATAAACCTAGCTATTAAGTCCATTCATTTCCCACCCTTTCATTAGCTTCTCTGAGCTGCTGTTCTCTCTTTTCTAAAATGGAGGTTCATTTAAGAGTATAAACTCTTAAATGTATAAACTCTTAAATGTACTTACCATATTTTATATTCCATGATTTCAAGAAAAAAGTAACAGGTTGCCTAGAGTTCTACCTTTACAGATCTCTTGTGTTCCTTCTGGGTAATAAGTGACCAGTGGGAGGAGGTAATAGACCAATTCATGAGGCAGATGATATTGTGCACCTACAGCTAAGGTTTGGGGCCCCACTCGAATGTGGGGATGCTGACCAAGTCACAGAGGGAGGAGGATGACTAGGTGCTCTGGGGAAGATCATTAGGGTAAGTGAAGGGGAAGTTTCAACTTTTTGAATTTACTCTTTAAAAAAATGACTCCCGAGTCACCATCCTATTGAGGATGACAGAGTTCATCTTTGGGATGAGTATGACTGGTTTTGGGGTAAACATTTACTTAACTATTGGAGTTTTATAAAGACAAGTTCCTGAGTCTCTGGTGAGGAGACATTGAGATAAAGAACTGAGTTGCTCTTAGTAATACATAATTAAATTTAAAGTAATAAAATGAAAAAGATGATTCTTATGAGTAGAAAGTCTCAAATCATACTAAAAGGTTTTTGCCTTCTCCAAAGACCTGGAGACAGATTTTTGGGGCTCTCAGTGTGGGAAGAGAAGTTCTAGCAGATGTGATAGGGCCTGAGAGGAATCAGAACCCCAAGTGATGGAGGCAAACTGATCTGGACACCCCCTAGCAGGTGGTATGGCTGGTGGCTTCTGGGAACATTGATGTCTCATATTAAAGTTTAGAATTTCCTTTCTATGACTACACTTTCTTTGATATATTCAGGTAATTTAATTTAGCCAAGTGTCTATGTTCTGGAAGGAAGGAGGTGAGATGATCCAGTGACACACACATGGTGACAAGGGGCCAGCTATACATGACTGGGGAATAATGACCTTGATGATGATGATATTAATAATAACAGAAGTGATAGCAAATACATAGCAATTACTGTGTGCTAGGAAGTATTCTAAATTACCTCCTTTTATTATAATAGTGATATAGACCCTATATATTTTCTAACTTCATTAGGATATTATTGACATATAACATCTGTAAATTTAAAGTATACAGTGTGCTGGTTTTATATACATATATATGGTGAAATGATTACTGTCATGGGTTAGTTATCTGCGTCACTTCACATAATTACCATTTTATTTTGTGTGTGCGTGAACTCATATAACTTTTAGGACCCACTTTTATAACAACCTTCAAGTATTTAACAAAGTATTATTGATTGTAGTTGCTGCACTGGGTATTGCCTCCCCAGGGAGGCACTGTTTTTAGGCCCATTTTACAGATGAGGAAACTGAGGTACAGAAGGCTAAAGGTTAATATGATTTTCCCAAAAGGAAAAATCCTGGAGCATAAATCTGGAGAGAAGTGATTATCGTGCAGGCATTCAAGAGAGTGTGTTAAGTTGTTTTATTGGGGGTAATAACATAAAGTGTGATTCTGGAAGGACACAGCTTCAGCACGTGTGATAAACTTTCCCCACTTCTCTGTTTTTCCATACCCTGGCTCTGGGCCACGCTCACTACATTGGGTAACCTCTGAGACAGGGTCTCTCAGGACTTTGATGTTTAAATTTCTGGTCTGGTGCCAGCTTCTTACAGCTGGAAGGGAGGAGGGAGCTGGTCCCTTTCAGGAGGGGGGCTCTCCTTCTCAGACACTTAGGAAAAGGACACCCTCAATTTGTCCCGGTTTTCAGGGCAAGCTGGACAATGGGATTAAAGTGTTCCCGAGCTGGCTGGGTCCTACAGTTTGTGATTTCACCTGAGAGGCCTGACAGCAGAGCTTTTGAGCTGGGATCCTCCTACAGGTGGAGCAGGATCTCCCCGCATTACCCTTCTCCCTACTCTGACTCCAGAGAGGCAGCAGGGATTCAGGACCAACTTTAGGAGAGTCTGCCGCTAAAGTGGCTGTATCTGTGGCTTGTCAGGACCACCCTGAGAGACAGAATACAGCATTTCATCTGGTATTTCAGAAAATTTCATCCTCCCTGATATTTTTTTTCTAGAGAAAATGTCAAAGAAAGAGAATAAACTATACATTACTCAAAATATTTCAACTTAACTTTGCAAGTAAGTTTACCTTCTTGTTGCTATCTTTTCCACTCAATTCTAATTTTCTGTTTCCTATATAAGAAGACAATGGAATAATTCATGCGGTTCTTTGCAATGATTCTAAGCTCTTCTTCTGAGTTCTGATCAAGTTTTCATAAACACATCTCATTTTTGGTACTAGAGTTTGAACTGGGAAAAAAGACAAAATAACAATCAACAACTTGCATCCCCCACCCCCTAGAGCTTTGTAGTGTCTACAACCTGTTCACTTGTTTTCTCATCTGCTCTTCTCAATAATTGACACCAGTAGGTAGACTAAGTGTGGCCATCCTGTTTTATTTTTTTTTTTTGCCATCCTGTTTTAAACATCAGAAAATGAGGCTCAAATTGGTTGACTAGAGGAGCTAGGACCCCCATGGTTTGATGGTCATTTTAGGATCTCAGGATTTGTCATGTTAAGATCCCACCATCAGACCCCGGACATGGAAGATCCCAAGCTGGTATAAGGAGTTCCTGACCTCTTTGGATTGTGATAAACTTCTTTTGCTTGCTTTTCCCACCTATCCTCAACCAGCTCCTTTTATTTCATAAAAATGCAAGGAGACAGATATGCTCATCCCTGAAAAGTCTAAGTTCCTTTTAAGCTTACTATTCAGCCATCTAATATTTATGAGGATCAGTGGATTTATATGGCAATTGCATAGCATGTTCTAAGATTCTATAGCTATCTGGAAAGAAATTATTCTGATTCTTGGATTTTCTTTCTTTTTTTTTTTTGTATATGATCCTCACAATGGCTGGGATCTAGAAACATCTGCATTGGTCGGTGTGTTGAAATTTATGAGCCTGTAAGCAAGCATTTAGACTTTGGGGGTTGGAATTCAGATGTGGAGAAGGGCATTGCCGAAGTTGAAATAAAGGAACCCAAACTTAAGAGGGCTGGAGAAAGATAGGGAGTAGGGAGCTGGGTGAGGAAGCATAAGGGGCTCTCAGTCTGGGGTCATGAATTGTCAGGGACAGGGGAACCCAGTGAGAGCTGAGCATGTTGGTGGGGAGAGACTGTAAAGAGAACATAGTTTAGCTTTTGTGCGTAGATATGTGGTGGTTCCCTACTCTTTGCATTCAGGTTGGGTTTGGACTCAATATGCTCATACAATCCTAGGGCAAATTTTCTGTCACAGGCTGAATACCATGTGCAAGCCAATACCTGATGTGTTACCTGCTGACTGACTGACTGACTGAATGACCAGAGGATCCAGCCTCCCACATCTTAACTCTATTGATATTTTCACCTGATTTGATTCTATTCTAGGAAGTGATATTTGCTGATTCACTGAGGTTGTGGGACTCCATTAGTGTGAAAGTGCATCAGAAAGGGACCATCAGGTATATTAAAATACGCTCCATGACCACTCCTTTGTTGGGTTAATACAGTATGTATTTTTCCTATTTGAAATAAAAATATTCTTTGACTCTCTCACATCTGTTAGAATTCCAGAGTCCTTTATGCAGTAACGCATGAGGGGGAGCTGAGGTTAAGAACTCTTGCTTTTCCATCCTGGTTCTTTAAAAGAGGTTAGGATACTCTTTGGAGTTTGTTAACTTCCTAAGTATAAAAAATCCATCTCTGGGTCCTGGGTTCCAGGTATAAATGTTCAGATTTAATGATATTTTGTTCCCTAAATCTCCTCTTTATCTAGCGTGAGAATCTGCTCTTTTTGCTGGAATCTATTTTATTGTTAGTTCCAATCAACCACAACTGACCACTTAGGATCATTCTTTTCAAAGCCCTGATACATCTTCAAGTGCTTCCTCCTAACCCAAACTGGGCCACAGTTGGCCATGAGGAGTAAGCGTTAGCACGCTAGTTATCTGCTCTGGACATGTCTTCATGTAAAGATGCCACTTTTTTATGATTTTTGTGGCAATTAAGTTATGAGGAATGTAGAGTTTAGCACAGAGTCTGAAGTGGATTCAATACCAGTACATGTCTAATTTCCGGTTCTATTAAAACCTCCCTGTGTATCTGTGCATTGTTCTCTAACTCCTCTCCAGGAGCTCTTGTTTGTGGGTGATGCCTCTCTTTCAACTCTCCTTATAGTGGCACATTTTCCTCTTTTCAGTTTCTCACTGCAGTGTTTTCTCCCTTTTGGAACTTTCTTTAATCCTATCTAGGCATTAATACAAGCATTATTCAAAGCAGGGGAGGGAAGACTAGATGATGCAGAAGGATGAACCAGATGACCTATTAAGACTCCTGTTGATTCTATCATCTTACCATGTTAGAACATTATAAAAATTCTCTGACGAAGCTGTCAACCTCCTTAGATCCAGGTATTGTAACTTCCCTATATTTTTCAGTTTTAGTTTTTTTATTCAGCCAGCAAATACTCATCGAGTACTGCTCTGGGTCTGGTGATATGAGTATTGAACACACAAGGATTCCTGCTTTCAGGATACTCAAGTCCAGGTGAGTTGGGTGGAAGGAGACAAGTACATCATGTTATGCAAAGAGCGAGAATGGAGTGGTGATCTCAGTGCTGCTGGGATACAGTGGGAGTCCTTATAAAATATATAGACTAGGATGGGGAAGAGATCCTCTTCCTTGTGGGGGTGATCTCGGAGCCTTGTTTTGAAAGATGTGTAAGAGATGTCTTTAGAGTGGGGAAAAGGGTGTGTAAGGCTTGGGGGATACAGTGAGGTATGAACGAGAATGCTTTAACCTGGGAGTTTAACATCACTTAATATAGCCAAGTCACAAGGTAGTGGACAGAGATGGGACCTGAAGGGATAGCCTGGATTGGTCAGGAAGGCCCAGGAACTTGTAATGAGATTAAAATACTTAGATCTTATCTTGAGGGTCAAAGGGAGCCTTTGGAGGATTTTTAACTGGGTGGTGACATGATTGAATTGATAAGTGTCACCAAGGCAGTGTAAATGATTGAGCAGGATGAGCTGTGTGGTAAGAGGGATCAGCTATGATACTTTTGGAGTAACCCTCAGCTTCTTTTGTTAACTGACCTAATCTAATGCTGAAAACCATGTCTGAGAAATGATAGGTGGGTCAAAGTGATGTGGAAGATATAAATGAGTGGATGGATGGAAGCATGAATGAATGTTAAGGAATGCATTTTGATAAGACAGGGTAATCTTGGAATTATGAAATGTTTAGTAAAGGGGGACGTCAAGGATGAATACGTGTTTTGGTGTATAGTAGAACAAGTAAGGGAGGAGGAGCAAGCTGAGAAGGGGAGCAGAAGAATCCAGTTTTTGACAAGATGCACATGTGCATTGAGAAGTGCAGTTGGGAACTGGAAGTGCAGCTCTAAAAAGAACCGTGCAAGTATTTAGGGAAATCATTTTCCCCTAACTGGCTATTTTTAATGAACTAAAATTGATTATATATATAATTACAAATGATTTCAATCTGAAAAAAGTCTTCATTCTGATTGGCTGAAGTGTAAAAGAAGTGATATTTTGGGAGGTGCTTTTGTCTATTATTTAACTTTGTACTTTGTCAACATTATTACTTAGAAATGCAAAAAATCATTTGCAGTATTTTTTATTATTAATTATATTTGACATCATTTGTATTCCCCAGGGAGTACCCACCACCATTCCACCCATGCACCGTCACCTCAGTCCCTTGTGCTTTTTCTGCCCTCATCCCCTCTTTGTCCTTCCCTCCTTCCCCTCCCCACCATGGTCCCTTTGGTTTATCTTGGCTTTTTGGTCTTGTTGAGTGTTTTGTTTGCTTTTGGTTATAATTGCTCATTTCCTTGAGCTTATTCTTTGTTGTTGTTGTTGTTCTTTCATAGTCCCCCTAATAGTGAAGCCATTCGATATTTTTCTCTTGCCTTCTGACTTTTTTCACTGACTTGTTTCCTTCTAGTTCCATCCATGCTTCTATAAATGTCTCTAGTTTCTCATTTTTGATTGATGAATAATATTCCATTGTGTATATGTACCACATCTTCTTGATCCAGTCATCTACTTTTGGGCATTTGAGTCATTTGCATTATTAAGAATTTTTCCCTTTGGGATTCAGTGTTTGGGTTAATTGTGTTCTGCAAATGCTGATTTCCTCCAGTTTTAATAAACTTCTTGCAAGAGGGAGTAACCTATTTTTCTTGGTATTTCTCTTATCATCTAAGCTCATGCTGTAGCTCAGGATTCATGGAAAGTCCACGAAACATCACGGAATTTTTTATGCTGGGACTCTCACAAAACCCGGAGGTGCAGAGAGTTTTATTTGTGCTCTTTTTGATCGTCTACATGGTGTCTGTTGGGGGCAACCTGCTTATCATGATCACCATTATCTTCAGCCCCAGCTTGGGCTCCCCAATGTACTTTTTCCTATCATATTTGTCCTTCATTGATACTTGCTATTCCTCATGCATGACCCCCAAACTCATTGCTGACTCCTTGTACGAGGGCAGAGCCATCTCTTTTGAGAACTGCCTGACTCAATTCTTTGTTGCACATTTATTGGGAGGAACTGAGATCATCCTGCTCACAGTCATGGCCTACGACCGCTACGTGGCCATCTGCAAGCCCCTGCACTACACCACCATCATGACCAGGCAGCTCTGTGGCCTGCTGGTGGGGGTGGCTTGGCTGGGGGGCTTCCTGCATTCTGTTGTTCAGCTCTTCCTGGTCCTTCAGTTGCCCTTCTGTGGGCCCAATGTGATCAACCACTTCGTCTGTGACTTGTACCCCTTGCTGGAACTCGCCTGCACCGACACCTTTGCCATCGGTTTGCTGGTGGTGGCCAACAGTGGTGTGATCTGCCTGTTGAACTTCCTGATGCTGGCTGCCTCCTACATCATCATCCTGCGCTCCTTGAGGTCCCACAGTGCTGAGGGGAGACGCAAAGCCCTCTCCACCTGTGGGGCCCACTTCACCGTGGTTGCCTTGTTCTTTGTGCCCTGTATATTTATTTACATGCGGCCATCATCTACTTTGTCCATGGATAAAATAGTGGCTGTGTTTTATTGTATTTTGACCCCCATGTTCAACCCCCTGATTTATACTTTGAGAAATGCAGAGGTGAAAAATGCTATGAAGAATCTATTGAAAAAATGAGCCATTGTGGATGGAAGACACAAGATACAGTTAAAAGAGAAATAGTCTTATGTAAATTCTCAGCAAGAATTCACACCACAATGAGAACAAGAGACCATAAAAATGACAGAATGAAAATGATTTCAACACTTGAAATTATGTCTCACCTACCAGCATCCTATATCACTGATCAGATAAACAATTCTCTATCACTTCAATTTCTCAACAGTTTACACCGAACTTCAGAGCATGGCAGTACCACCACCATCTCCCTCACCTGTGTTGGAGATTGTGTTTCAGCCCCCTGGGGTGTGTACCAAGAGTCTTTGATGAGTAGAATCCCCTTGCTGAAATATTACTCAACTGATCCTTCAACTCTGCGCCTGAGAATATGGATCTGAGTAGTTATGGATGGTTCACTCCCAGCCAATTTCTATCTACAATAATACTGGAAAAAACCCATAGCTTGGGGCTTGAAAATACAAAAAATACAATTACTATTGAATGAACTCAAATCATGGAAGGTATAGGATAGGCTTATACTAAAATTGACGTTAGTGTGATTATATACAATAAAGTGTAATGTGGTGTGAAATTCTGAAAGATGAGTCTAACTCTTATATACTTGTGACTACCTACATGTGCACACAATGCTTTCATGCTCACACACACACACTCAATGACAGAATTTATTTGGGGCAGGCATTGTACTAATCACTCTATAAACAAGATCTCATATGGTCTTCATGCAAAGTTGCTGTGATTTTCTTTTTAAAAATTAAGACTATTCACCAAGGCTGAGTTACCTAGTTAAGGTTGATCTGGAATTTAGATGCAGGCCTTTCTGCCATCAGTGGGATCTTGCCAAAATGCACAGTGCTTCATGACTACTGATCCTCCGTGGTGCATGTTTTCTGGTCATGTTGTCTGTTCCTAAACTCTTTCAGTATCCTTATTACCCATCTCTGATATTGCCCAGACTTTATTTTAAGTCCAGTCATTTTCAAGTATGTTAACAATGAGTCTTTGATTCTCTCTGATCCACTTGGTTAAATTCTTATTCCTTATTTCCTGTTGCCATGAGCTGGCTTTGTTTTCTATTTGTATATCTTATAAATGACATTTTGGAGTTCTGGTTATCTCTGCTTGTGGACTGCATTTTGTTGCCAAGGCAGTCAAAGGCATTTTTGAAAATATTTCTTTGACAGAAAGAGGAATATAGGCATAAAGTGAAAAATCTCATTAGAGGTAATAATTTTTCTTGCAAAGTTATTTTTTCCTGGTTTCAGTAGCTCATGATATCACTGTTTCACAGCAAGAGCCAGTAAAGTACATGTTCCCCCACAATTTATGTCTCATGGTATACAGATTCTGTTCATCTCTTTGAAAAAGATGCCAGTTGATCTATATTTTTATAGGAAGTGTTTGCAGTACAATAGAGAATGAAAGAATTAGGTGTGAAACATGTGGCTCAGTGATGTAAGATTTTGTCCTTATCTGCCTGTGCAGGTTTGGACAGGGATGCATCTGGAAGTGGGTCTTTCAAAATGGCAATGGTACTTAACTTTGCAGTTGTATTCTATTTCACGTCTAACTTTTATTTATACTTTTAACTTTGTGTTTTTTCACTTGTACTAATTTTGCCTAATTTTCATTTACTTTGATTTTTCTTAAGACAACAAAAACACATTAAAAGCCAAATATATCAGAACTCATAAATAAACTCAATCTGATTCCTGGACAAAACAGCAACATAGACACTGTTCTAGATTCTGTATGGGTGAGCACAGCCTAGAATAGAATCACACTAAAATCCTGTTCTCAAGGAATGACTTAGTCCTTGGAAATTCCTGAGTCAGTGATGTTCTAGCAGGGAATTTGACCCATGTACCAAAGTTTTATATTTTATATTCATTTCATGCCCTCTTTTTATTCCAGGCTTGGAATTTAGATGCAAATTTAGATCAAATCCCAAGGATTATCATAAAGCTAAAGTTATAAAAATGGTATAAGAGAGTAAAAAAAAAAAAAAACCAAGTAGGTTTTTTTTTTTTTTAAGTGTAAGCTTGAGAGATTCAGGGTTTGTAGGTTTTACTGGTGTTCTCTAGAATGTAAACTTTAGTTACATTTTCAGCCTTCCTAGTGCATGTGTAATGCTAACAAAAATCATCAGGAAAAATTTAAAGATGTGAAAAAAGAAATAACCTGCAGTACTTTAATGATTAACACACCTGAAGAGTGGAGTTACCAAGGAATGCAAGAATCAATTAATATTAGGAAGTCAATTAATACAATGGATTTTTAAATGAAAAGACCAATAGAGAAAACCATATGATTATTTCAAAATGTTGTGCTAAGGTATTTTATTCAGTTATCAGCACCTACTCTGTCAATAATTATGGCCCCTTAGGGTTTCTGGACAGAAGAACCTATGGAAAACAACATTTAGGGATTTTATTAGCTTCATTTTATCTTTGACCATCACTGGAGTGATGTCCAGTTCTAGCACACACTACCCAAAGGGTGCTTTCCCCAAGGGTTTTATCCCTGAATCGGCTCTGCCAAGTTTCTTCTAATTTCAGCACCTGCCATCACCACATAGAATAAGTTGTCACTGTCCATGGTGCTAATTTTGCTGAGGAACTTTTAAAAAAACCAATCATAAGATTTATATCAAGTTGAATCACTATGTAAGATACATGATCTGGAAGTTTACACATCTGAAAAGTGGTTTTCTCAGGGAGCTTATACTCACTGTCTAGTATTTAAATCTATTCAGCTTTAAGATTGAAAATAATCGATTAAGTTTTTTTGTTAACAATACACAATGAATGTAGTTAGAAATCTTGAAAGGTCATACTATCGTGGGTTTAGGTTATATTGGACATGAAACTAGTTGTACAGAAAAAATGTATTACTCACTGTGAACTCATTTTACCTGAGAACAGAGACATTGAGTTAAATTTTTTCTTTTTGTCCAGTCACTTCATTTTTGAAATGGTTTTATTCATGGCACAAACATTTTCTTTTGTGAATTCCATCCTTTTGTCTAGAGGATAAGTTTATATTTCTAGAGGCTTGAGCACCCTGCCTTCTGTAGTTAAAAGGGTGTTCTCCTTGCCTTGGTTTGGATACACACTGGCTTTTTGCTCTTGATGAAGCCCATTGCTTATATCCTTAGCCTAAGTCTCATACAGTGTTCCTGGAAAATTGTGAAGGAGGCGCCAACTCAGCTCTCTTTATGTTCTAACACTAGTAGGTTAAGGTGTAGTTTTTGGCCTATTTCTTTCTAGAAGGGATTCTCTACCCCAGTCCTGCAGCAACTTTTCTTTTGACTCAGTTCCAAAACCTTGGATTCATCTACCTCTCCCCCACCTCTTTCTCTTCCACCTAATAGTTGATCTTTATACAAATCTTCATAAATCAACTTAAAAATGTGGCTCATCTGTTTCAGACAAGATGAAATAAATGCAGCTCACTCTGTCCCCCAGAGATGCAGCTGGAAACTGAGACAATGCTGGAGGTACTGTCTGAGGACTGGGGAGTAAATAACAGCAGGCACATTGGGGAGAAACCAGATTTAAAGTCTGTTTTTCCTGTGTACATGGTCACTTAACTTGAACTGAAAACAGTTTAGACCTTGTGCTGGATCCATACAGAAGGAACTCACAAGAACTCTCTCAGTAGTTAAGTGGGCTAAAGAGTACAGGGGTTCACTTCTCCCTTTCATTTTTCCTGTTCTGTTGCATACCATAATCTACCTGGGGGCAGAGAAGTAGTGGCAAGGGCTATAATGGTAGTAGGACAGGTGCTCATCACCCCACACTTTGTGGGTGAAGTGACCACTGCATATCTTCTTGGCTGAAGTGCTGTTCAAGCCCCATGTGGTTGTCTGCTTTCTTACTGATCTGTAAATGTTCAGTCCTAGTCCTCTAAAAAGAAGAAGCTAAGACAGAGCAGATGTATGTGAAAATTGCTGGGGAAACACTGATGAGTGGAGGAGGGAGGAGCTACCCAGGTGATGCAGGAGACTCTGGGGAAGGAGTCAGGGCGAGGGAAGAAGGAAGGCCTTGGACTGAAAATTTTTCAATACTCAGGAAATTCTGGAGTTAAAAGTGAAGAGTGGAGATTGGTGGTTGGGGAAGGGAATTTAGAAGGAAGTGAAGGTGGTTTTACATGGTCCTTGAAGAGAATGTGAAAAATGTTTATTGATGAAAATATACTGAGATTACTGAAAAATGTTGATGGGCCATTTGAAGTTGGTGCTGTGAATTTATAGCACACCAAATTCTCTCTGTTTTGTGACTTTTTCTAGGGGTTCTTGGGGAACAGATTTAGACAAAGGTTAGAATTGGATTCATTCAATATGGAAAAATTGCTGTACACATGTACTGTATAGACAACCATGTTGAAAATGCAAATGGTTATGAACTTTGGAGGAAAGTTTGCTGTATATATTAATTTTGGACATGTATATGTCTGTCAATCAAAATTTATAAAAAATATGTAAAATTAGTGGTTACTAGTAAAAGGGGAATGATGATCAAATAAAACTGTTAACTGGGTTTAAAGGTGTCAATTGGATATGGATAGATTGGACTTTTAGTGGAGACATTTATGTTATATGTACAGATGTTGGCTTATAATGATGCATGCCTGAGGCTTAAATAATTCAGTAAAAATTATAAAAATATGAGACATGGACCCAACAGTTCTAAATACTTTGTCATATTTTGATAGTCTAGTTAATAATTGGTAGTTATACCAAGACTTTAAATTTTAAACCTATTAATTTCTGTGGTTACATAATAAAGTGTAATTGAGCCAATTTTCTAATCCACTAAAAATATGAAATGAAGTGAGACTCACTAAAAAGTAGCTTGTTTTTGGCAGTTTGCCACAATTTTATCTCAAGAGACTCTAGAAAAGTGCACTTTAGTTGCAATTTGAAAAGCACCTTTATTTTTACTAGCTAAAATATCAAATAGCATAAAGAACTGGCCCCAGTATCCCCTTTGTATTTTGTTATCTCTGTCATGACTAGCAATGACCCACCTAGCTTATGGATGTTTATTTTAACCTTTTAGGATAGACACAAGAGTGAATATCATCGGATATTTTATGTATGGTTTAAAATTGTTAATAATGTTGTTTACAAAGGTAATTGAGTATCCTTTTGAAACTAAAATATTTTTAAGTTATGGATGCTGTTTATTTTGGAAAAAGTTCAACCTGTTAGAAGAGAGGAGTAAATGCCATGAGAAATTTTCTGTATGATTTAAAAATTTTGACTAATCTTGCTTACAAACATTGTGTTGTGTCCATTTTGGAGACTATGTAAAATATCTCCCATAAACTTCAGAATATAGAAAAAAAAAGATGAGCAGTGTGTGTGTGTGTGTGCATGTGTGTGTGTGTGTAAAATCTATAAGCAAGCTACGTAGGGTTGATCATTGTGAACATTTTGGTAGGTCTCTTTCTACTCCTCACCGTCTTCTACTCCATCTCATTTAATTTCTCCTGTATACACTTGGTTAAAATTCTTCTACCTGAAATGATTCTCTGGGGCTAAATTATTAATTTTTCCTGCTTGCAAGGCACCTTAGGCCAATGAGCTTTTCCCACGCTTGGCTTACTTGTGTAATGATGGGCATTTTCATCCTTAGCTTATGCCCTTAAGAAAGGAGACTGTGCACGAAGAGCTGGGTGTCTGACAGCTTCATAGGCATCTAGTGAGAGTCATTTCCCTTTCCTGCCAGTTGGAAATAGAATACTAAAGGCTAAAAATAATGCCAACTTCTGTTTTACATACAGTTGAAAATATACTTGTGGATTAAAAGAGAAAACCTGTATTTGAGATTTTTATTTCATACTGATTTTTATATGGCTAACTGGCAAGCTTCATGGAGAATCATTTTTTTCAAGCTGGAAGGGATTTTTAAGCCAGCTCAGTGAAATGAGACAGAAGGAAGAAGGAAAATATTGGATGGTTTCATTTATAGGAGGAATGTTAGAGAACCAAATAAGGGATCAGGAAAAAATAATTATAATAAATTAAGAAACAAAATAACAGGCAACCATTAATCAGAGACACTCATCAGGGGAGGGGGGGGAGAGAGATCAAAGTAGGGTAGGGAATGTGTTCTTACACAAGGGACTGTGGTGATGGTGCATGGGTGAATTGGTGATTGGAATTTTGCAGGGACTACACCTGAAAGGAGAAAACATGCATTTTACAAAAGGAAGAACCATTTAAATATATATAAAATTGAATTATAAAAAAAGAATAATTTCATCTCTATAGGATATATTCAAGTGCAGTTTAATTTTTTTAGTAGACAACAGCAGGATGAACACATATCATTACTATGATGCTGAGTGACAATTATATAACAAAGTGAAAATAAAGTATTTGAACACAGTAAAGAGACAAAACTCTGCTTCACTATATACGTTAGTATTGTTTTATTGAATTTCACATCATTGTAGGGGTAAAGTCTTCATCATATTCAAATGTGAACTATTTCATGTAGAGGTAAATTCCACAGCTTGAGGCTTAAAGTAAGTTAGAGAAAGTTTGTTCCAAAATTTGCAGCCTCCAAAACATAAGAAATGAAAGCTTAGGTCAGGATTTCATACACAGAAAATGCAGAATAAATGTTAGCTGTCATCATAATCATAATCACCATAACCATCACCATCACCACCACCATCACCATCATCCTTTTTTAATATTATCCTATTTCATTACATGTTTCTTGGGAGCTACAACTAGATCTTTCAGATGAATTGATTTTTTTCCTTTTATATATATATATATGACATCAATTGTAATCCCCATGTATTTCCCATTACCATATCACCAGTGCACCATCTCCTCAGTCCCTGTGCTCCTGTCTGCCCTCAACCCTCCTCCTCCCCTTTCCCCACCAAGTGTCCCCAGTTTGTCCTTTTCATTTTTGGTTTTTGTGTCTTTATTGTTGTTGTTATTATTGTTGTTGTTGTTCTTTTTCCTTTTCTTGATCCTTATTTGGTTTCCTTATATTCTTCCTAGGGGAGGAACCCAGATGAATTGATTTTTAAATCATATTATTCACAATATTGTCACTCTATCCCGAGAACATGAGACAGGTCAGCATCACGTTATTTGAATCCTGGGTGAGCAATCTCTTCCTGAGAACATGTTTCTGAGCTCTTTCCCAGGAATCACAAGCTCTTCACAGAGCAGTTACCAGTCTCTGGCCCTGGGCACTCCATCCTCCTTCTTGCACAGGAAATGTTGGGACAGGAACCCTCATAGTGAGAGCTTTTCTGCTCAGGCATCTCCCAGTTGCTCCACGCAGTTCCTGCACTGGTGGCTGCAGAGATAGTCAAGGGCATTTCTCCCAGAATAGGGAGTTGTGATGGGTGAGCTCTTAGTGTCCAGAGGGGTGGTCATTGGCCCCATAAAATGTCATGCTGAGATAATAGCTCACCTCTATGCTGTCCCTACTTGTACAGGGTGGTATCTGTGACAGATTTTGAAGCGATGTGCTGTTTGGACACACATTTGTCTCCCACAATCATGGTGATGAAGGACAGTAGCAGGGACACGGGCTCTTCTGTCAGGGTCTGTAGTTCCCCCACACACCTAATGCCTGGTGACATCTCTGAAGGCGGTACAGTGTCTTAGCAGTTTTGATTAATGTTCATCTGCATCAGTTTTTGCAATATTAATAATTAATTTTGCACAATTTATGGTCATCTGTGATGTCATTTCCCTTTACAGGTGAACAAAATAGGCAGAAAGGTGAAGTAACAGATTTATAAGGCTAATTAGTGATGGAGCTTAGATGAGAAGTCAAGCCCATTTGATCAAAGCCTTTAAGCTGTGCCTTCAAAGCCTCAGTCTATTTATCCAGATCTCTTAGATTTCAGTATGTTCATGGTATTGATGGGTCTGTGCAGCTCTGCCCTGTGATCACTGTTGTGCATTTCCATGACACACCTTGTTCTTACCTCATGATAATTTCTTGTAACTGCCATTTTGTCTTCAGAAACTTTTCTGTTGTCTGTGTCTAAAACTGGACTTGAAATGTAATTTTAAAAAGTAGCTCATGTGCAAATGTTGTCTTCTTGGTATTAAGATTAATAAAAATACTTTCACGTCTGTTGTGGGAGGACACTTGTAGACCTCTCACACTGACAGAGATGAGAAGAAGTATATTGCAGTAGGAGTGCTTCTTGGGGATCTTCCTTACTACTCTACCCTTTTTTCATAGATAGTAACTTTTTGGGTCTTAAAATAAAACTTCATTCTAGCTGTAGTGCTGGTGCAGAGTGTTCAGGGATATTGCTGTTGACAGTTTCATATCCATATTTAGGTCAACACTGTGATTTTGGTGAACCCTCGGTACTTTTGTCCTTAAAGGTTTTCCCCCCAAAATATTTTATGAGTACATCATGCATAGGTTGCTATAGTCCAGTTAGATTTGGATTGCATTCTTTTTTTTGTTTTAAAAGAAATTAAACAAGAGAGGGACTGCTAAAATGATCAACTATGCTATATCTTTTGTGCCTTAATGAATAGGTCAACCCTGCCAATAATAGATGGGATATTAAAGAAAACTGATTCAGGTAGAATAATTAAGCCAAGCCTAATTAAGTAAGGAGAATAAATCTGTCTAAAGTATCATTAGACTTTTTATTTCCTAAACACAAAGTGAAAGTTTTATTTAGCTGCAGTTTTCATTATTTGTCTCCAGAATTTCATCATGATATTTTTCATCTCTGCATTTCGGAGGGTGTAGATCAAAGGGTTCAGCATAGGAGTTACTATGGTGTAAAACACACTCACAGCTTTGTCAATGGGGAAAGAGATCATGGGTCTTAGGTACAGGAATATACAAGGGACAAAGAATAAGATGACTACAGTGACATGCGAGGCACAGGTAGACAGGGCTTTGCGCCGTCCCTCAGCACTGTGGTTCCTCAGGGAGCGCAGGATGATGATATAGGAGGCAATCAGCATAGAAAAAATAAGCAGGCACATCGAGCCGCTATTGGCAGCAATCAGGGGCCCCAAAGTGTGAGTGTCTGTGCAGGCTATCTCCATGAGAGCCATAACATCACACAGAAAATGGTCAATGACATTGGGGCCACAGAACGGTAACTGGATCATGAACACAATCTGGACCCCTGCATGAAGAAGCCCTAACACCCCTGCTATTACTACAAGAAACACACACACAGGTCGGCTCATGATGGTCATGTAGTGCAGGGGCTTACAGATGGCCACATAGCGGTCATAGGCCATGACAGTTAACAGTGTAATCTCGGCTGCAGCAAATAAGTGTTCAGCAAAGAGCTGGCTCATGCAGCCACTGAAGGATATGGTGCTCTTTTCAGAGATCAAGTCAAAGATCATTTTGGGTGCTATGGAAGTAGAGTAGAAACCATCTATGATGGACAAGTAGGCCAGAAAAAAGTACATGGGAGAACTCCAGGCTGGACTGATAAAGATGGTGATGGATATGAGCAAGTTTCCTGTTAGTGTGATCAAGTAGGCAATTAGAAACCCAGCAAATAAGAGTTTCTGCAGTTCTGGATTCTGGGTCAGGCCCAGTAGAATGAATTCTGTTACATTGCTCATTCGTTCCATGGATTCAGCTCTGAGTGTGAGTACATGGTTCATCTGGAAAGATGACAGTATTTTGAGTGACATTTTTAATTCGATATTAAAAATTTCCATTACCTTTGAGTCTTGGTCTCTGGAAGTGGTTGAGCTATACCATCCACTCACTTCTGTTATTTTTCAGATTGTTGTAAAGAAGAATGGAAGTAGGTTAAATATATTCATTGAGCAGTAACAACATCTTACTAATACCACAGTAACATCTAGGTGTTATTATGTTTGTTGAATTACAGTTACAGTTGACCTCCAGACTTTCTTTGCTGCTTTAAAAATGTCACCGTTTTACTTCACATTTTGGGACATATTTCACTAAATAGAATTGTTTTGAATTTATATCTGTTTATTGACATGAATTATCATGAGTATATAATCTCAGTATTCTTTTAAAAGTCCACTGTGTGTTAGACACAGCAGTGTCAAGCCCTAGTAGATTTAAACCAGCGGTGTCTGGAACTTTCAGTTCTTCGCGTGGATGAGTGCACATGCAAGCATGGAGCAGAGCTGGAGATGAATTTTTTCTTTTTTTAAAATTTTCAAATTTATACATGTGTGTATATATTTATTTTACAACTTTGTTCATTTTTGTAAAATGCATGCTTGATGCTTTCTCCTTTGAGGTTATTCCCCGTAAAATTCCCACCACCATTTCACCATGAACCATCACCATAGTTCCTCGTGCTGTTCTCGCTCTCGTTTTGATTCTTCCACCTCTTCCTCCCTTGCATAATGTCTCTGATTGAACGTTGCCTGCTGATTATTTTTATTTATTGTTATTTTTTTCTGATCCCTTATTTGGTTCCCCTATATTCCTTCTATAAGTTTTTTTCTTATAAAAGCTCATTGAGTAGCATTCACTCAGCACCCCTGGATATTGAGACATTGAGACTGGATTCCTGTCATCATGAATCTTTTAGTTCCCTTGTTCCACATTGTCACTGTGGACAAGTGTTTGATGCAAAATCCCAGAAAAGTTCGTACTATCTCTTAAATGAATTTTTCATGCATTTGCTCTCTCTCGCAGATATGAACTGCTCTGCACTGGGTATATAATTCTACTCATATCTTACATATAGAATATGGTGAGGCAGGGAGTTTCCTAAGTTTGTATTGGCAAGATAGAAATGTTGGGGCTACCTGAGACAATACAGTTTTTCCTTTAGTATGCGTTTACTCAATTGTGTTTAAACAATATTTTAATAAGTAATGAGTAAAAAGAGTTGACATATACATGAATATATTCTTTTGTTCTTTACTCAGAATATTAAGAGTTAGTTGTTCTTATCATGAGATATTTTACTCCTTCTTTTCCTCTTTTCTACTCTGCTCAGTTTGTGTTTTAAGATAGCTATATATTTTTTCCTTAAACATTCCTGGGTACAGAAATCAGTATCATGACCCTTCATTTCAGTAATGGTGAGAACGATGACCTTACTTTGCAGGAAACTCAGTCACTGAGTTGTTTGTTCTCTCTCATGGTGCCTGTGATAATGATGTGGTTACTCTTTCTTAATAGATTTAATTTATCAGTTATAACTTCAGTTGGTGACATGAAGTCATGAATAGGGAGAAGATTTTCAAGTTATTACAAACAGACACATACAGAATCAATCTACCTAGGCATATATGTTATACACAATGTTTCAAAGTTCTCAACAGGTCATGTCTTATCTGTCTACATAGTAGACAGTATGTTTTCTATTGATATTTTCATGTCATTTGTCCAAACTCATTTTTAGAGGAAAAGGTCTATGTTCAACTTACAGTATGTAAATGCGGAAGCAATGTGAATGACAATAAATAGGTCAGATCATCTTAATTACTTAAAAAAGGTAGAAAAAGATAGTTATTACTGACCTGGGTCTAGTTGATTGTGGATTACTCAGTTTTCAGATGCAGCCTGGTCAGTGCTCTCTTCTCCTCTTAGCAGAGGCCACACAGCTGCAGATGTACTTCTTGATCTAATGTGGGACACTGGAATTCCTGTCTCTATAATTCTCCCAATCTTGAACATTTTAGGTTGTTTTTGTTTGAATTTTACCAGTCTGAAATTTTCAGAAAATGACTTAAGTGAGGGAAATTTCCTGCCTCTAAGATTTATATTTACTCACTTTCTTGACTTCCTATGAGAATATAAACACATCTTCAAAATAGAAATTTTTGATCCTTTTGAACTATAGTCAATCTGAAATAAAAACCAATGAAAAGTCTTCAAATTGGGAAAAGCTAGTATATAAAGCTGTAAAATGTAAAAGTGAGTCAAATCCACTTGTTTGGATATTGTTTTGTCAGACCAATTCTGCCAAATTTTTGTTTCTTGAAAACATCATGAGCAATGTGGAGAGAGATCCTTTCATTCCTGGTTTAAGGCCTTCTTCTAACTCATACTGAGCTTGAGAGCGGAGTCTCCATAACAAGATTTTAGCTTGTTGATACATGACTCTGATACTTTGATTTACTTAAGTGTTTTCTGTGTAATTCTTTCTTTCTTGACTCTGGAGAAATGTTTAAATAAACCTTCCTGACATACAGGATTTTGAATGTATTGACCCTTTCAAGTCTTCAGAGGATTAATAATTGGCTCTGTTGTAATTTTTGTTGATGCATTAGCCAAGGTCTTTCAGTTACTCCCACTGGCACCAACAAACATCATTAAAGCCTGGTTTTAGAAATGCAGTTGAGCTTTGTTTAAACATATATGTATGGCTATAGTTAAAGAATGAAACTTAGGCTAGAATGCTTTATGATAGGGGTAACTTTAGAGATTTTGTCTCCAGCAACAGTGGAAACAAAGTCAAAGTGAATAAATTTTACTGTAGTAAACAAAAAGCTTTCTGCAGTGAAAGAACAGCCCCCCTATTGATTGGGAGAAAATTTAACTCACACATCATAGGGCCTATGATAGACTAACATCTAAGATCTACAAAAAACCTATTCAGCTCTACCAATAGAAAAGAAAAAAACCCAGTCAAAAAATGGACAGAAAAATGAAATGGACACTTCTCCAAAGAAGACATATATATATGGTCATCAGTCACATGACAAAAATGCTCATCCTCACTTATTAGGGCAATGCCATCATAACCACTATGAGATACCACCATATACCTTTGAGAATGAGCCATATCAAAAGACCAGGATCAATAAGTGTTGGTGAGTGTGTGGAGAAAAATAGCCTCTACAGAGTATGGGAATGTAGACTGGTCCCTCCCCTCCAGTTCCTCTAGTATGAAGTTTCTCAAAATGTTAAAAATAGATTTACCATATGTTCAAGGAATACTACTACTAGTTATCTATGCAATGAATATAAAAACACATATTGGACGGGATATATGCACTCTAGTGTTGATTGAACCATATTTACAATCACTAAGTTCTGGAAAAGTCAAAGTGCTCAGCAACAGATGATTAGATAACTAAGATGTGGTGTGTATATAAATGGAATACTATTCAGCTATAAAAGGGCAAAATCTTGCTATTTGCAACTACATGGGTGGAACTGGAAGGGATTATGCTAAGTGAAATTAGTCAGAAGGTGAAAGACAAATACTGGATTCTCATTCATATGTAGAATAAACGGAAACAAGAAAAAGGAGTAGGCAAAACTGAACCAAACAAACCCTAGAAATCTAATTTTAGGATTGAGGCTACCAGGGCAGAGGATCATGGGTTGTTGGGAGCAAAAGGAGAAGGAGATCCAGTGGACTATAGTGGAGGATTATGGGTGCTTTGGTGGTAGGTGTATTGTGGTAACATACATCTGAAGAACTCTGATACTCTAAAATCACACATACTGTTTTAAACAAGTATTCCCTCTTATAAAATAATAGAAAAATAATTTGATAAAAACTTACGTTAAGCTTTTCTCATCTTAATACTTATGTACATCTCTTTCAAGTTTAAGTTCATTGCTGCATTACACTATGCTGCATTTTGATGCACTAATACATACATCTTGAACTCTAGGTGCTTTAATATATATTTTATTTCCTGTTAGGTCTAGTTCACTAGGATTTTGGTGATCCTCTACATCAGCTTTCTTTTGTGCAGTAGCCTGTATCTGCAAACATTTCCCACGTCATTGTTTTAGAATTAATCTGAAATTTTCCTTTCAAAGTTCTATGTTGATGCTTTGTTTTGATTACTGAAATAACATAAGTTTTGTACTTCACACTTTTCTTTCTGTCAGCTGTAGCACAAGTCCATAATCTACTTTGGATATTTTTACAAAATTATTTTTGGCCTGAGAAATCACATATAAACTATCTCTGTGGCTGTAGCTGTAAGAATTCTTCCGTTTAGGCAGAGAATGGTAATTTATTCTGGAAGAGCCTGGATAACAATGTAAATGTGTTCCCTGAAATTGTGTAAATCAACACCTTTAATTTTGGGTTGAGTCCTGCTCTAATTACTCTCATTCTTCAAAACTCATTCATTTTTGTTAATTTAGCTTTTGCAATAATAAATCTACCTCAGTTACAATGCTGTGTAAAATTACATTTTGAACATAATGCAGTAAAAGTTTTCATTGGGAGAGATATTCAGATATTGACTTTTTATGAAAGAGGATCTATTATAAAGTCTAGAAAGCAGGGGAGCAGGTTATACTTAGTTCATATATTTTGAATATAAGACCATTATGGATTCGGTTAGTCATTGTTTTTCAAATGTGAATAGATTTTGTTTTAATCTTCTCTATTTTCATGAATTGGTATTCAAGCTTATTATTTGGTTCAGAGCTTCTCATGGCATTTTTTTCACATCTGCATTCCTAAGGGTACAGTTGAAAGTTTTACTACGGGTTTCAGCCACTTCTTTATCATTGGAAAAAGTGGTCACATCAGTTACCTGGTATTCACCAGTGGAGAAAGCTTCCCAGTGCCCTTCAATGCTATGGATTTTCAGGGAGCAAAGAATGAGGTCATTGGAGTGGTAGGTATAGGAAAAATGAGCATACTCACTAGCCCACTGTTGGTGGCAACAAAAAGTAAAAAGAAGTGTTAGTGCAGGGGCGATTTAGTGAAAGGAAAGATCACAGATGAATTCATCGATGACATTGTGGCATTAGGACAACCAGACTAGAAAATGAATGACTGAAAAATTGAACCTTCCCCAGGCTTGGGCCCCAGCCCTGGCCACTAGAAGGCCACACTTCAGTCTGTTCATTGTGATTATTTCATACAGGGCTTTAAACATGTTTTATTAATGTTCACATCTTATGGGTCGCTATTATGTTCAAAAAACAAGATGTTGTAGACAAAGAAGTTCTATGGTTTGAAGCTCAGAATAAAGACAGAAGGAAATTTTGTTCATAAATTTACTGCCTCCAAAGAACAGAAAAAGAATGCTTAGGTCAGAATTTTATTCACACACTGTGTTTAGTGAAAATTAGTTAGCATATCAGCATTATCACGTCATTTTCATCATGAGCAACAACATCATCATCATCGTTTTAGTTTTGTTATCCAATTGCATTTCACTTTTCTTGAGAACTACAACTAGATCCTTCAGAGATGAATTTTATTTTATCAGCATAAAAAAACCTTTACACACAGTGCAGTCTGACCTGGTTTAAAGTATTTCAGAGCATGTCAGCATCACATGCTTTTTGAATCCTGGGTGAAAAATCACTTCCTGAGAACACGTTTCTGAGCTCTTCCCTGGGATTCACAAGCTCTGCACTGAGAGTCTTCCAGTCTCTGGCCCTGGCCTCTCCCTTCTCCTCCTTCCACAGGACCAGGGGGAGCCCTCATAGTGAAACCTTTTCTGCTCTGGCATCTCACAGTTGTTCTAGTTAGTTCTGCCCTGGTGGCTGCAGAGATATCCAAGGGCATTTCTTCAAGACTAGGGAGTTGTGATGGGTGAGCTCTTAGTGTCCAGAGGCCAGGTCACTGACCCCATAAAATGTCCTTGCTGAGATAATAGCTCACCTCTGTGCTGTCCCTAATTGTACAGGGCAGTGACAGATTTTGAAGCGATGTGCTGTTTGGACACACATTTGTCTCCCACGATCATGGTGATGAAGGACAGCAGCAGTGACATGGCTTCTCTGTCAGGGTCTGGTCCCCTGCACACCTATGTCTGTCGATGTCCGTGAAAGCAGTACAGTGTCTGAGTAGTTTTCATCTGCCTCATTTTCTTAGTTTGAGTCATTTGCATAATTTGAGGAAGTCTATAATGTTATTTCCCTTTCACAGGTGAAAAATGCAGGTGGAGAGGTGAAGTAATGTGATTATAATTAAAGGCTTAATTAATACTGGAGCTAAGATGAGAAATCAAATCTATGTGGTGCAAAGCCCTTAACTGTGACTTCCAAGCCTCAGAATCTTTCCAAATTTCTCAGAATTTCCTTTTGTTCACAATAAGGATCTTTTCTGTACTTTAGATAGGCCATCACTGTTATGCATTTCCATGACACAACCTGTTAGCTCATTGGTAATTTCCCCTCAGGTACTTTGTCTTTTGTGTCTAAAATCAGACTCCAATGTACAGATATTTCCTGCTTAACTCTCTAGACTATCAATTATATTTTTGTGTCAATTCTGCCCCCAAATGTCTCTGTGGACACTTGTATAACAGGAATTGGTAGACATGTAATTTTTAAAGTGTACTTTTTGTGTGTAAGTACTGTGTTCTTGGCATTGTGATTATTAAAATTTTTTCAATGTTGTGATGGGAAGACATTTGTAAACTTTCAAACTTAGTAGGATTAGAAAAAACACTTTTATAAATGTACTCCTTGAAGATCTTTCTCTACTATTTTACACTTTTTGGATAGATACCCTATTTTTTTTTTTTTGCCTTCAAAATAAAACTCTACTTAGCTATAATGCTGGCTATCATATTAAAAAATATTGCTGTCGTGGGCCTCCCTGGTGGCGCAGTGGCTTAAACAACGCACTATGAAGCAAACCACAGCCACTGCAGCACGAGTTCGATCCTTGCTGCCGGCCAGGGAAGGGACCCACATGGCGCGGCAGACCTCTCCTGCCTCACCTGGTGCTCCCCTCAGCAGTGTGTTTCATTCAGTTTGCCTGTTCTGCTCCCCACTCTGTCTCTGGTGGATCCTCTCACCGCCTGCACCTCTGGCCTGTCCTCCAGCTCTTGTATGTATAAATAAATAAATCTTTAAAAAAATATTGCTGTCGAGAGTTTCATATCCAGTATCAGGGCAACACTATGACCTTTGTGGGTTGTTGGTACTTTTGTCTTCATGGGTTCTTTCCTCTAGAAATATGAAATATTATCTTTTGTGATAACATTGGTATAAAGATGACTATAAGCCAAACTGGATTTAGATTATATTCCTTTCTGCTTCTTTTGGTCTTTGTATTTGTGATCATCTAACTTAGTTTCTGGTGCCATTTTTTAATGCAGCATGATAATAATAATAAGAATTTATCAGTATATTTGTAATTTTTTTTCTTTGTTTTTAATTTTTATTTTCACACATTGTTAGTTTTTGGACAGTGTTTGATTTCTCCCCCTCATATGTAGTCCACATAGTTCTCCCACCACCATAGCACCCATGATCCATCACCAGTCCCGTGTTCTCTTCCGTCCCCTGCTTAGAGACCCCTCTTTCCTCTTCCCTTGCTGTATGTCTCAGATCTATGGTCAACGTGCAAGCTTTGTCTTCTTTTAAATCAGAAACTTGGTTATCAGGTTTATTTTTTAGGCAATTTATCCTGACATTTTAAATTATGTTTATTTTTCCTTCATAAGAAATAGGTAGGCATATATTAAGACTATATCGCTAAAAGTTAAGAGATAAGCTCTTGCATTTTAAAGACTGTTAGATGAAAGATGCAAAAATAAAAAAACAAAACAGTTAAGACAATGCAGAGGCTCCTAAAATTATCATGGGCTCTAGACATTTTGCTTCTTGTTCCTTAATGGGTAGTCAGCCCATCAGCCTCAAATCTGGGATTTGAGGAAGATTAATCTGGATAGAATAAATGACAGTACCGTGTTTCATCAACAAATAAGGGGAATAAATCTCATCAAAAATCTTTTTTGCATCAGTAATCTGATCACCAGGTTTATTTATCTCCAGTTTTCATTAATTGTCCCCAGAGTTTCTTCATGATGTTTTTTACTTCTGCATTTCTGAGGGTGTAGATTAAAGGGTTCAGGATAGGTGTTACTAGGGTATAAAACACACTCACAGCTTTGTCAATGGGGAAAGAGACCATGGGTCTTAGGTATAGATATGAACAAGGTACAAAGAACAAGACGACTACAGTGATGTGAGAGGTGCAGGTAGACAGGGCTTTGCGCCGTCCCTCAGCACTGTGGTTCCTCAGGGAGCGCAGGATGTAAATGTAGGAAGCAATGAGCATAGAAAAAGTGAGCAAACACATCGAGCCGCTATTGGCAGCAATCAGGGGCCCCAAAGTGTAAGTGTCTGTGCAGGCTAGTTTTAAGAGAGGAATTAAATCACACAGAAAATGGTCAATGACATTGGGGCCACAGAACGGTAACTGGATCATGAACACAATCTGGACCCCTGCATGAAGAAGCCCTAACACCCCTGCTATTACTACAAGAAACACACACACAGGTCGGCTCATGATGGTCATGTAGTGCAGGGGCTTACAGATGGCCACATAGCGGTCATAGGCCATGACCATTAACAAAATGATCTCAGCTCCAGCAAATAAGTGTTCAGCAAAGAGCTGGGTCATGCAACCGTTGAAGGATATGATGTTCTTTTCAGAGATTAAGTCAAAGATCATGTTGGGTGTTATGGAAGTAGAATAGAAACCATCTATGATGGACAAAGAAGCCAGGAAAAAGTACATGGGAGAGCCCAGGAGTGGGGTGATGAAGATGGTGATGGAGATGAGCAGGTTACCTGTCAATGTGATCAAGTAGACAATTAAAATCCCAGCAAATAAGATTTTCTGCAGTTCTGGATTCTGGGTCAGGCCCAGTAGGATGAATTCTGTTACATTGTTCATTCTTTCCATGGATTCAGCTTGGGTTGCGGTCACCTGGTCCATCTGGAAAGATGACAGTATTTTGAGTGATATTTTTAACTCAATACTAAAATAATTATTCATTTTACCTGGGGTTGGTGGAGCTTTAACTTCCACTCCTGTTATTTTGTTACAAATAATGGAAGAAGGTTAAATTTATATTCAATGAGCAGTGACCACATCTTACACCACAATAAAATCTGTGATGACTTATAATTGACATCCAAACTTAGTTGTCAGCTCTAAAAGTCTCACAATTGGATTTCTTGTACATTTTGAGATAAATTTCTGCAATGATGTTTAAAATAGCCTATGTACTGGTATGAATATTTATAGATATATGAATCAGTATTCATTTAAAACTCAATGGTATCAGTTTTGATAGTGCCAAGTCTCATTGATATCAACTGTGTTCTTGAGTTGCGTTCTTTTCTGTCAAGTGGATGTGCATACACACACACACGCACACACACAGAAAGAGACGGAGCTGCTGATGAAAGTTTTTCCGTTCTAAATGCCAAGGAACTATGATTATGACAGCTCACTCAGCAGCCATGGATGTTGTGTGGGGTTCTGTCAAAGTCAAGCTCCAGTGATCAGGGTTGAGGAGAGGTGCTGGTTGAATCAGGAAATAAAGAAATGACACACACAAAATAGTTTAAGAAAAGCGGGCCCCAGGGGACACAAAGCCTCTTATTTCGTGCTCAAGAATCCCAAGTGCCAGGCACACCTCATATTTATTGAGAAACTTCCCCTCTTTGGATAGTTACAAGACAGTGGTTGGTTCTTTTAATTTTTGGAATTCAGCATTATTCCCGCACACTTTCACCGTCAAGGTTCTGCGTTATCAGGCTGCACTGCTCTCCCTTCTAATCTAGTTTATTCCCGAGGCAACGGTTTCACTGGCACAAGAAGGAATATCCTGATCTGTGCACAGGCCAGTCTTCTAGCTCACGCTGATCAGTTTTTTAGCTATGACCAGTCTGCCGAGCATGACACAGATATTTTCCTTATCTCAGTTCTCCACACCTTAGGAGTCTCCAACAGGGTTCAACGTGACTTTTTCAGCTCCCTTTTCTACACTGTTGCATCTTTACATGCAAATGGTACAAAACCCCTATAAAGGTCACCGCATTTCTCAAGTGAATTTTCTTTGCATTTAGGCTTTCACTGTATATAGAATATTGTTCTGGATTGAGATATAATCCTACTCACATTTTACAAATGGAATTAGATGTGTAACAAAGTTTCTCAGAGTTCTTGTTGATAAGACAGAAATGTAAGGTTACTTGAGACATTACAATTTTCCCTTTTGTCACAAAATTAATTATTAAAATTTAAAAAAATCTTTAAAAAATAATAGTATTTTCAGTACTAATATGTGGACATAGTGAATATAAACAAGAATGTATTCCTTTTCCTGGATGAGTTCTACATGAGATAATAAGAGGTGGAGATCTTTCTGTGTCCACAAGTGTTAAGGAGACTCCACCACAACATGGTGGACTAGAGAGGTTAGGACCCATTTCTCCCTTAAAAGCAACTATAAAAATATAATATTTGCTTAGAATAGGAACCAGATGTTCACCATATACAGTCCACTTTCCTGTGGATTTACAAGAGTTAATACATGTTACTAAATATCACATGTATTATTTCTCTCCCCACTTTTTTCTTTTAGCTTTTCCCAATCACTGCCAAAAAGCATAACTATGTATTTTTCCTCCAAATCTGTGAACACAAAATTCAGTATCATGACCTCTCAGTTTCACTAAAAGAAAGGTAGGGTATCTTCTGTTTTTAGAAAGCTCAGTCTTTGAGTTATTCTTTAGCCATGGCCTATAGATGATAACCATGAGGTTAGTTATCCTTAATAAATTTAATTCATGAACTTGAACTTCAATATCATGATACACACATCATGAAGAGGGGGACAGAGTTTCAAATTATTACCCACAGAAGTATACAGAATTAAACTTACTTAGTGAGGCATAAATAGTATACACAATGTTTAAAAATTTCTCAACAGATAGAGTATGTCTGGCCACAGTACATATGTTTTTTTTTTCTATTGCTACTTCATGGCACTGTGTTGAAATTCATTTGTAGAGGAAAGACTCATCTTCAGTGAACAAATTTATGCGTGGAAACAGTTCCAGGAAAAGAATTGACTAAATTAAGTTAACCTACTTAAGATGTGGGGGAAAAGAATTAATAATGACTGACCTGGATCTAGTTGAGCCACTGTGGATTTCTCAGTTTTTCAATTGAGTCCAGTCCGTGCTTGCTTCCCTCTGGGCCTAGGCCACACAACTGTACACAAACTTGGACTATATGTGGAACTCTGGCATTCTCACTTCTTTAGATCAGCTTCCCAGTCTTGGACTTTGTGGTTCATTTTGGTTACCATGGTCAGTCTGGATTTTCTCAGAAAATGAACTGCTTTACTTAGAAAACATTCATAGCTCTACAATATAATTTCTACTCAATTTCCAACACATTTTCAAAGTAAATGTTTTCAAGTCTCAGCAGTATATTCAATCCAAATTAAAAACAGTGGTGACATGAAAGTTTCTTCAAATCAGGAGATGTTAGTATGTGGAACTGTAGAGTGTAAACATGGATCAAATATCCTTGTTGGGACATTGTTTCCTCCAATCAGTTCTGCCAAGTTTTTTTGTCTCAAAGAGACCATGAGAAGTTGGGGAGAGAGTTCCATTGATTTCCATGTGAGCCCTCTGTCTAGCCTTCTCTCTGCTTGGCATCACCGTCTCCCAAGCAAATCTTCAGCTTGTTGAACCATCACTCTGCAGCTGTCATTTACTTAAAGGTCTTTCTGTGTAATTCTTTCTTCATCGACTCGACTCAGGAGGAGTGTTTAAATAGACTTTCCTGAAGTACAGGATTTGGTAATGCATTGACCTCTCCAGTCCTCAGAGGATTAATAATTGGCCCTGTTTTAAACTTTGCCAAAGCTAAGGTCTTTCACTTCCTCCCACTTGGCACACTTCATTAGAGGCAGTGTTTTGGAAATGCAGTTGAGTTTTGGCTAAACAGAAGCCTTTGGCAATTAGTATGAAACCTAGGTAAATGAACTAGGGATGTTTTATTGTAGGGCTTAGTTACTCATTTTGACATGGTGAATTTGGACAAGGATACAGAGGCATAGGTCAGAGTTCAGAGACCAGATCTCTGAAAATATGACTGATTTAAATTGTATGGTACCCTGAGAATGGAAACCCCAGACTTCAAGTTAATGTGTCAGTTTAGCTTGGGAGGTTGTGATATTTTTGTAAGTTGCCCACAGCGGAGATTCAAATTCAGGATTCCTAGTTACCAAAGTTTAATAATTTAAAATTCAAAGACATGGCAGACTCCTTTGGAGTGAATACCTAGACAACAGGTTCTCCTGATGTATTCAGGAGAATACTATTCAGAAAAAGCTACTGTAGCTTTTCTCTCTACTCCACAGGGAGGGACTCTTGGGGACTTGGAGTTAAGGACTATTGCTTTCACACAGTAGCCATTGAGAAGATCAACTCAGTCAAGCATTTGTGTATAAAGACATTCAGAAGGAGAGAGAGAAAAAACAAACCTAGGGAAAGGAACCACACCACGATCTTCTCTCCCTTAGTTTCTGAGGCAATGAAGACAAATGAAACTGTTCAATATCACCATTTTTAAAATCAGCCTTTATCTTAAAGCAAAAATGACACACTGCAGTAGTTCGGGATCTTAAATGGAAGCAGTGTCTTTAGCTCTATCGTCAACATTACGTTTCACATATTTGCTGCCACATCATTCACAGTCTGGTGCTCTCCCTTGGTATTTTTATTGTGATAAATATATGTAATGTGCAATTTATCACAGAACTATTTTAAATATACAGTTTAGTGGTACTAATGGCATTCATGTTGTTTCCCAAACATCACCAATAGAAAAGTCTATTCATATCCTTTTTAATGGCCACTTGGAAAGTTAGGTTATCTTTACAAAAATAAAAAAGTTAGGCCAAGTTGCATGAGTTCTTTACATATTTTTGATGTGAACCCTCATCAAATGTATGACTAGAGAATATTTCATATTATCCTCAAGACTTCCCTTTTACTCTGTTTATTGTTTGGTGGATTAAAGCTGTTTAGTTTGATGCAATCCCATTTTCTATTTTTGTTTTTGTTGCCTGCACTTCGGTGTTACATCCAAGACATCACCTAGTCCAACAGCACAAATATCTTCTGTTATATTTTCCTTTAGAAATTTCATTGTTTCACGCCTTATATTCAAATCTTTAATCCACTTGGTTGATTGTACATATGGTGAAAGATAAGGGTTCAATTTCATTTTTTTGCATGAGGTTTTCCAGTTTTCCCAGGAGCATTTACCAAGAGACTGTCCTTTCCTCATTCCATACTGTTGGCATCCTTGTCAGAGGTCAGCTGATTATATATCCTAATCTAGGTAGTTACATGTATACATATAAATATATTTAAATATACATATGTAGATATGAATGAAAATATACAGATTGCCCTATACATAGTATTAGATATGCAACAACACACACATGGTTATTGCCAGTCTGTAGATTATTCCATTGGTCTATGTATCTGTTTGTGTTGTTATTCCACTCTTTTAAAATGCAAAAGGGCCTCCCTGCTGGCGCAGCAGGTTGAGCACTGCACTGTGAAGCATCATTTTGAATTCAGGAAGTGAGATACCGCCAGTATTTTTTATTCTTTGCCAAAGATTGATCCTGCTACTTGTGACCTTTTGTGGCTTCATATGAACTTTAGACCTTTTTTTCTATTTCTGTGCCATTAAGATTTTGACTGGAATAATATTAGCTCTTCAGATTTCATTGAGAAGTGTGGATATTTTTGTAATATTGAGTCTTACATTTCATGAATGTGGGATGACTTGTGTCCATTTTATATTCTCTCACCAGTGTTTTATACTTCTCTGTTTACAAGTCTTTTGTTAAGTTTATTTTGAAGTATTTTAATAATTTTTATGATTATAAATGGATTGCTAATTTTTTGAGAATAGTTTGTTAGCATACATTTATGTAACTGGTGTATATGTTAATTTTGTGTCTTGCTACTTTACTAGTGCTAATAGTTTCTTTTGTTGGGGTGTTGCTTAGAGTTTTCTATACATGAGTTCATGTCATCTGAAAACAGAGGCATTCACTACTTCCTCCCCAATTTGATAATTTCTTTCTTTTTTCTTGTCTAATTGCTCTGGTTAGGATTTCCCATACACTATTGAATAGAATTGGAAAGAATAGGTATCCATCTTAGTTCCTAATTGAGAGGAAAATTTTCCAGTTGTTTACTTGATGAGTTACTAAAGAAAGATATTTACCAGTTGTTGAGTATGACATAATTGTCATTGTGAGCTTGTTACATATGGCCGGTGTGATGTTGAGGGCATTTCCTTCTGTTCCTAGTTTGCTGAGTTTTTTTTTTTTTTTTTTTTTAAACTGGGAATGGATAGTGAATTTTGTGAGCTGTCTTTTCTATACTTACTTATTTGATCATAATTTTTATCCTCCATTCTGTTACTGGTTGTGTCACATTTATTGCTTTTATATGTTGAAGTATCCATGGATATCCCAACTGATGTTTTTAATGTGCTGTTGAATTTGGGTTGGTAGTGCCTTGTTAGAGATGTTTGCATTTATGCTCATCATAGATTTTGACCTATCATTTTCTTTTATTTTGTTGTCCTTATTTGGATTTGGTAGCAGCTGGAGTATGGATTGGAGAATTGAGACCGTTGCTTATCTCTCTGCTTTATGGGGGGATATAAAAGAGAGGATCTATGTGAAAGGGCCCAGGGCCTCCATAAATGCTGTTGATTTTTGTTATTCAGTCATGGATTTCCCTAAAGATGCTGAGCCCCTGATATCCATGCCTGAAATATCTCTTTTCCTCCTGACAATATGTGGATTCCCTCTAGTCACCAGGAGGACACGGGGCACTTATTGGAGGTAGAATTAGGCACTTGTGAGACCAAAATGCATTCAAAGGGATTAATTAAGTGATGGTTCAACATTGTTCCAACCTGTGAATGAGACAAAAGCCAGTTCCAAAATGCTTCTGCATGTGATCCTGCAGTGGAGGCTCTTCCTGGGAGAATGCAGAGCCCTGGTCATTCCTATGGTCTCACTCCCACCTTATAAATAACTGTTCTCAGAGGAAGGAGAAAATCTTTCTGCATTGATGAATATTCTTAGCAAAAATAGAGCTAACAAGTCAACTACTCCTGTGATCCTCCCTGCAGTGTTGGCCATGACACTTTGTTTTTGATAGTCAAAGCGAGAGAAAGTGATATGGAAGGTGGTGGTTATGTTGGAAAGGGGATGAGTGGAGTCATCAGTCACCTGAGTCCTCTCTCTGCCTCAGCCTTGAGTCACCCATGTGACTTCAGACCTGCTCTGAAGTCACATGGAGGCAACTGGAGAAGGTGATGTTATAAGCCATGCAATTATTCAGCAAATGAAAGGGGACTGGATAATGGAATGATTCCCAGCTGCTTGTAAGTGACGCGACTCCCTGTTGGTTTTTCACATTTCTTCTAAGCCAGTCAGCTCAGAGGAGTTGCCGGCATCAGAAACTGCTGTCCGGCCCATGCTTTGCCTCAGTGAATAAACAATTTAACCTCAGCCAGGAGTTTTATCTTGTGAGCTTTAAAATTTGGGATGACAAGCTTGGAATTTCTCTAGAACACCATTCATGAACTTGCCCAGGTCCTCTTCTTTTTGATGTTAGGATTTAAACGAAAACTGAAAACAAAGAACCCATCTGGAGATCTGTTGCCCTGATACAGTGAAAGTAAGTTTTCTGGATTCTGCTTTAAAAATTAAATAAATGAAAAATGCAACTCTAATAAAATTGCAGAGGAATCATTTTACTGAAATTCTCATTTTCCACAAAATCACTTTGCTGCTTCTGGATAACTCAATAGAAGCCTTTTTTTTTCTTAGTTTGTAACCAACAGTTTATTTTGAACGCTCATAAATTTGAATCATGATTAATCAGCTTGAATTTTTATTTGTGGGCATCTAAGTTCATTATTTGGCTAAATTTTATCCTACTGTTATTGACTGAATTTTCTTGATTCTCTTGTGCTCTGTGTACAGGTTAGTATTAGGACATTTTTAATGTTTATAGTAAGATCATACCCATATCTGTTTCTGCTGATTTTTAATATATGTATTCAACTCTGGGAGCCACGTGAAGAATTTGTTGTCCATGGCATTGAAGATGGGATGTCATAGATGTCACTTAATAAATATTTATCACATCCAGGTTCTGTAGAAACAGTTTCAACATACTCTGTTCAGTTACAGCTCTCTCCACCTCAGTGGGTAGCAGTGCCTTTTTATTTTATAGATGAGAACATTGAGACTTTGAAAAGTTGTCCTTGGTTACATGAGCACTAAGTGGCAGAGCAAGTATTTAAACCCAACAAGGTTAAGTGACAGGACAGCGCAGGGCAGCCCACAGTCTCCACAGTAAGACTGCTGTTGTCTGCTAAGTATGTTTCTGTGGGGTGCTAAATGTGTGACTTGTTTGCTTCTCTTACAAAAGGAGGATTTTAGGAGGAATAAATGAGCTGATACATGTCAGGCAGGAAGGATCATGCTTGGCAAAGACTAAGTGCTACGTTGATGTTTGCTCTTTTACAGCTGTCTTTAATTCGACACTCCAGGCTTGTGCTTATAGTAACTATATTCCCCTTCTTGCAGTAAAGGCCGGCAGGAGAAACTGGGGGCAGCTTTCTGGTCAGCGCAAGGACTTTCTCTCATGTGTTTACTTTCTTCCTGTAGCACTCCAGATATTGTCCCTAAATTTTATCTTATCAAGTATCAATTTTCAGTAATTTGGAAGATTTAAGTACTGTAAGAAGACACACATTTCCAGGAAAATAGTATGTCGGCAGTATGTGTAGTTAATGATTGCTTTTTGTTGGATCCAGACTAGGAAGGCATGGGTACTTCCTTAATGTCACTAGGAGAATAAAAAAATAGAAAAATATTTGATGAGATGGATTCTATTTTATAGCTGGTAGGACAGGGTATCTGTCCTACCTGGAATGTCCTTTATATAATGATTCACATAAGGAATTGCCTGTTAGATCAGGCAAAGATTTAACAAACTTTAACTGCTGTACACCAATATTTTATTTTTTACTTTAAATCCTCCCTCTAGACTGTAGGACTGGTAACTGATGTCACTCAGCCCAGGGAATGCAACACCCAGAAATGTGTATCGCTAGGGGAAATGGAAATGTCACTTAAGTTGGCTTCCTAGGCACGATGCTGTCCACAGCCAGGAACATGGAAGGAGCAAATGAACAATGAGAAAAATGGAAAAACTGAGCATATCTGCGGCTGAAATGGAGTCAGATTCTCCCACTCCTGCTTCAGCTTGTTCTGCATCAATTTGTGTTACCATTAGAAACAATGACTGCTAGTTATGTCCAGTAAACCTTATTGCAACATCCCGAAGAAAAATTCAATTCAAAGTATATGGACTATTCATGCAGAGATTTTAAGAGATCCTAAATATTCTTGTTTTCAGTGCTATTGACCTAAGTCAACCCTAAGAAAGTTGTCAGAGATATTCTCCGGTAGGAATCTGAGTCATTTCTGCCATTGTCCAATTTCAGGAATAACAAAAGGATTAAACTTTTTTTTAAAAATAAATTATTGCTTAAAATAACGGGTGCCGAGTGAGGCTGAAGTCAATAAATGAACATGTTCACATTTTGTGGTTAACAGAATGAACTGGCATAATAATTTTGGAGCTGAAAGAGTTTAAGAAGAACACAGGGAAGAGGGTGTGTTAAGGAAATCTTGCATATTTGCCCCAGGTATTTCATTCTGTTACAGTTTTGATTCTGTCTCAACTTTTGGGCAATACTGTACCTGCATTCTCCATGCCCTGGGGATCTATGGAAGTACCACACAATATCACAGAATTTTTCATGCTGGGACTCTCACAAAACCCGGAGGTGCAGAGAGTTTTATTTGTGCTCTTTTTGATCATCTATGTGGTCACAGTGGGTGGTAACATGCTCATTGTGGTCACTATTACCTACAGCTCCACCTTGACATCACCAATGTATTTTTTTCTAGCCAACTTGTCCTTTATAGACACCTGTTATTCCTCCTCCCTGGCCCCTAAACTCATTGCTGACTCCTTATATGAGGGCAGAGCTATTTCCTTTGAGGGCTGCCTGGCTCAGCTCTTTGGAGCCCATTTTTTGGGAGGTGTTGAGATCATCCTGCTCACAGTCATGGCCTACGACCGCTACGTGGCCATCTGCAAGCCCCTGCACTACACCACCATCATGACCAGGCAGCTCTGTGGCCTGCTGGTGGGGGTGGCTTGGCTGGGGGGCTTCCTGCATTCTGTTGTTCAGCTCTTCCTGGTCCTTCAGTTGCCCTTCTGTGGGCCCAATGTGATCAACCACTTCGTCTGTGACTTGTACCCCTTGCTGGAACTCGCCTGCACCGACACCTTTGCCATCGGTTTGCTGGTGGTGGCCAACAGTGGTGTGATCTGCCTGTTGAACTTCCTGATGCTGGCTGCCTCCTACATCATCATCCTGCGCTCCTTGAGGTCCCACAGTGCTGAGGGGAGACGCAAAGCCCTCTCCACCTGTGGGGCCCACTTCACCGTGGTTGCCTTGTTCTTTGTGCCCTGTATATTCACTTATATGCGTCCAGCATCTACTTTATCTATAGACAAAAACATGGCAGTATTTTACGGTATTCTGACACCTATGTTGAATCCACTCATTTATACCCTGAGAAATGCAGAGGTGAAAAATGCTATGAGAAACCTCTTCACACAGCATGAAAGTGCAGGTGGACAATGATGTTAAAACTGGAACTAAAAACACTTCATTCTGTAATGGAGCAATCAAATACATTTTTGTTGTATGTCATCTTAGTCCATCTCATCCATCCATTTATCTTTATAGGATTTCAAGCTTTACTTTTTACACCTGAATCCGTAATTTGATTATAAAATGACTATGTGAAATACATACGGCTTGTATGGTTATTATCTGGGTTTTAGAAATGAGGGGACTATGTCTCATGGTTATTGATTAATCAAGCTGATTTATTTTGAAGGGACCAAAATGTATGACAGTCAGTTATTTTTGATCATCATGCAGATCTTTCAGTAATAATCCACATTGATACTTAAGTTTGTGTGATAATTACTTCTGTGCATAGTATAGAAAAATGAGGCAAAATACAATGTAAGGCAAGTAATGTCACACTTAGCCACCTCCAGCAGCTGGTGTCAGGCAGGTGTGGCTTCTAGTCTTCTCATCGCCCCATGTGACCTCAGCATGTAGCTGCTGTGCCATGGCAGACAGGGTGAGATCTAGAGACAGAGCAACCTAGGTTTGTTTTATTTTTGATGCTTACTAATGGCATGATCTTGAGTGAGTGACCAAGCCCTGACAGGTCTCTAAGATAAAGATAACACCTACTGGAATGAGGGTTACATTGATCTGTGTACAGTTCTTAATCTACTTTCTGATTCACATAACCAGAATATGTTTTCCTTGACATATTATACATACATCAATCTATTTCCTAACCTCTACAAAGAGATTGCTTTCTTTTGCTTTTTCTCCACTAAGTTTGATATATATGTTACACTGACAGAGTGATTCTTTGAACAGTGATGTAAATATTTACTTTTAGTTTCCCTAACTCTTCCTCTTTCTTATTCTGAGGGCTGCTGGAATGTGTCTATTTTCACCCCACTCCTTTCCTGGTTTTAGGAATCATCACCACATCTCTTCTCAGGATTCACTCTAAGAGTGTAGGCTCCTTAATTTATAATAAATTTGTTCTTTATTTGAGAAAGAATCTGGAATTCACAATGCTGTAACATGTACTTTTTACACAAATTAAAACATACTAAAATCACCCAAAAGCATTCTTTGCTGTAAGTGTTTGAAATGGTCTCTAAGACCAAAAAATTGAGGAAATCGACAGGAAAAAAATGTTGTTTTACATCAAACTACTATGTATAACAAAAGCAACAATTGCACAGCTCTTAGGCAAAATAAAATTGTCTTCTTTTAATGTTCACTTTTGATAGTGTAATTAATAAAGGGCAAAGTTTAAAGAAAACCTTAATTTCTGTTCCTAGTTGGCTGTTGTTAGATAATAAAAGTATAATTCAATTGATTTTCCAATCCATTAAGACACAGGAAGTCAGGATGGGGCTCACAGAAAGAGAGCTTACTTTACTGCAGCTTTATTCCAGGAATTTTCTTTTTTCTATTAATTTTCTTTTTTAAAAGATTTATTTATTTATGCATACAAGAGCTGGAGAACAGGCCAGGAGCTCAACCTGCTGTGCCACCAGGCAGGCCCCGATTCCAGGAATTTTCTAAAGCAGCGTTCTTACTTTTGTTGCAATGTGAAATACAACTTTATTTTTTTTAAACTCCAAGTAAGTTTATTTTTTTCCTCAAATTTTATTGATTTGCCAGTTGCTTACATAACTATAATTTTGGGAGTACAGCTTCACCCCCACCCCATGTGTGTGCTCATGTTTCACTCCCCCTCCACCAGTGTGCCAGGCCAGAACCTCTTCACTCCCTCTCCTGTTCCCACCATTTATTTTTAGTTACAGTTCAAATAACAAATAGTATAAAATAGTGATAAAATAGTGTCTGTTGTTGTCTGAGTCATGATTAACAGTGACCCACCTTAACTATGAGTGCTGCTTATTAAAAAAATATTTCAACCTGTTAGAGTAAATGCATAGTAAATATCATCAGACATTTTCTATGTGATTTCAAAGTTACTGTTTATCATGTCCTCAAAGGCAGTGATAGCTCCATTTGGTGATTGTGAAATATCTTTCTTCAATACCATTTAAAAAGATTTAGAATATAAGAAGATAAATATGGACTGTGTGTGTTTGTGTGGTGTGTGTGTGTGTGTGTGTGGTGTGTAAGTCTGCAAGCCCTATACCTAAAGTTGATCAGTGTGAATATTTTAGTAGATCTCTTCCTATTCCTCATCACCTATTCCTCTTTCTCCTCTTTCTTCTCTTCCCCCTTTTCCTTCCATGTCCTCTTCAGTAAGCTTGATTAAACCTCTGCAATGCTAGAAGTTAAATTATTTCTTTGTTAAGTTTACAAAGCATCTTAGACAAACTTTTCTGAATGGTATTTATAAAAAAAAAAAAAAGATGAGCATTTTCAGTTGTCCTCCTACCTGCCTGTGACTATGCTGGTGCCTCTTTTTCTTTCTCCTTTCCCTTTTAAAACTGTCCTTTTAAAATGTTAAAGAATAGGGCATTTTCATCCTTAGTTTCTGCCCTTATGAAGGGAGATGTGTGTGCAGAACAAGGTGTCCAGTGGGCTCATGTCTTGTGAATGCTAGTTCCTTTTCCTGCCAGAGGGAAGCTGAAGAAATAAAGGTAGAAACAGCATGAGCCTCTCAATTTTAAATACACTTGGAAATATACTTGTGGATTAAACGACCTGTATTTGAGATTTTTATTCCATACTTATAGGTATGTGCAAACTACTTACAACAGAGTCAGTTCCTCAAGTGAAGTTTATTTTTAAATGAGTAGCAGCTGGGTGAACACATACATCAAAAACATATTTGCTTGTTGTTTTTATTTATCAGAGGAACTTACCATATAAGCCACAGGATGCTCTGTTTGTACAAGCAGTGTATGTGGAGAAGAAATGATTTAAATGAAATTACCGGTTAGGTGAGAATGAAAACACTAGTCACTTGCTGGCTCTTCCAGACTCATACATCTTTAGCTTGGTCTTGCTGTGAAGGAAACTCCTCTTAAAATTGTTTCAAACAATGATCATCAAAAGTTTTCAAGAGGATAATTCCAGAGATTAGAGAGACGTGTAAAAGTTAAGCTTGTGGTCTGTTCTTATTAAGGGGATGCCATATGGTTTTGGTAAAACATAAAGGTTTGGGGGCAGACAGACTGGGATTTGAATTACGATTCAATCAAACTGTAGCTTGATCTTGAGCAATAAAATGAATCCAAGCCTGGATTTCCTAATCTTTGAAATGGGATATCAATATTATTACACTTGCTGAACTATAAGAATCGAGTCACTATAAATAACTATACAGAATAAACACACACATGCTGCATAATTGTTTACATGAGTATTGTTTTATTGCTATTCTTACCACCTGTGGTAAGAATAATAAAATGTCCAAATAATAAAATGTCTTAAACAAAGTAAACACCATGGTTTGCGGCTACATATACATTAAAGACAGAAAGAAATTAATTGATTTGTTGCCTCCAGAACATGTACAATGAGGTGAGGATTTTAATCTAGAAAGTGCTGCCTTCACCATTATCAGTGTCATCACCATGGTCATCATCTTTATTGTCACATTACCCTGTTTCAGTGCTTTTCCCAAGAGAGATCTACAACTAGATCTTTAAAAGGTAAAATTTGCATTTATTCACAAGAAAATCACTCATAACAAATTATGGCAAAACAACTTGTTTTTTTGTTTGTTTGTTTGTTTTTTTAGAGGCCTTTATATATAGTATGACCCAACTTGATTTAAAGTCCTGAGAACATAAGAAATGTCAGCAACACACTATTTGAATCCTGGGTGAGAAATATCTTCCTAAGAACACATTTCTGAGCTCTTCCCTGGGAATCACAAGCTCAGTATCGAGAGAACTTGCAGTCTCTGGCCCTGAGCTCTCCCTTCTCCTCCTTCCACAGGACCAGATGGGACAGGGGCACTCTAGTGAGGGGCTTTCTGCTCTGGCATCTCACAGTTGCTCCAGCCACTACCTGCACCGGTAGCTACAGAGATATTCAAGGGCATTTCTCTGAGAATAAGGAGTTGTGATGGGTGAGCTCTTTGTGTCCAGAGGCCTGACCACTGCCCCCATAAGTGTCCTTCTGAGACAATAGCTCACCTCTATGCTGTCCCTACTTGTCAAGGGGTGGTGCTTATGACATTTTGGAGTAGTGTGATGGTAGGACACATATTTGAAGCGTGGTTAGGGAAGAGGCAGTGACCACAGGGACAGTGATCTTGGGCTCTTTGTCAGCATCTGTGGCCCCAGCACACCTTATGCACCTCTGATGACATCTCTGAAGGTGGTACAGTGTCTGAACAATAGTCATTATTTTTCAGCTAACTCACTATTCAGTTTTTCTTAATTCTCACACAGGAATTTAATTCTTACAGTTAAAAGTACATTGTGCTATTTCCTTTTTATAGAATAAAAAACTGTAGAGGTGAAGCAATTTGCTTCTATTTATGAGGCTAATTAAAGCTGGAGGCAAGATGAAAAATCAGCCTTCGGAGATATTTCTAAAAAGTTCCATTGTGTGCAAATGCTGCTTTCTTGGGAGTGTGGAAAGTAGAATGTGTTGTATTGCTGTGCTGTAGTGGAGGAAAAGTTGTGAACCTCAAACTTATGAAAAGGTGTATATATATGTGTATATATATATATGTGTGTATATATATCAGTTCCACCAATGAAATATATATGTATATGTATGTATAAATGATTACCTTGTTCATATCTGTACCTAAACAGTACATGTAGTTTAAAGATATGGAACTCTTCTAGTGTTTGTGTATCATAGTAGCTGTTTTTCTCTGTACTGTTCTAATTTTTAGTACTTATCTGTTGTCAAGGAGACCACCACAGATATTAGAAAAACTTGATGATAGTGCCTCTTGAAGGCATTTTCCCCTACTGCTTCATCCTTTTTTCATATATAATTATTTTCTACTTTCATAATAAAACTTCATTCCCGCTGTAATGCTGGGAATAAAGAACATTCAATGATATTGCTGTTGATTTGTGTTATAGCCACAGCCATGACAGCATTGTGACTTTTACAGTGTCCTATGATATTTACAGACATCCTCGTATGATAGTCTTTCCTCCAAAAATATTAAAAATTATATTTTATATTGGCCTCGGTATAATGGTAACTATAATCAAGTTGTATTGGGATTAGATTCACTTTTTCTTGTTCTGTGGAAATAAAATACTTTGAGGGTCCTAAAATTATTGTGGTACCTGACAATTTGGCTGCAGTACCTTAAAGGATATGGAACTTCTGCCCACAATGTGTGGGATCCTAAAGAAAATCCAGATAGGATAATTCATGTTCCAGGTTTAATCAATTAAGGAGGGGGACTATGTCTCTATAAAGTAGCATTAGACATCGCCCTAAATACCTAGTCACTAGATTTACTGATCTGCACTTTTCTTCAATTGTCCCCAGAGTTTCTTCATGGCGTTTTTTACTTCTGCATTTCTGAGGGTATAGATTAAGGGGTTCAGCATAGGTGTTGCTATGGTGCAAAACACAGTCACAGCTTTGTCAACGTGGAAGGAGGTGACGGGCCTTAAGTACAGGTATGAACAAGGGACAAAGAACATGATAACCACAGTGACATGAGAGGCGCAGGTAGACAGGGCTTTGCGACGCCCCTCGGCACTGTGGTTCTTCAGGGAGCGTAGGATGAGGAAATAGGAAGCAACCAGCATACAGAAAGTGAGCAAACACATAGAGCCACTGTTGGCAGTAATCAGGGGTCCCAAAATGTGAGTGTCCGTGCAAGCTAGCTCCAGGAGAGGCATTAAGTCACACAGAAAGTGGTCAATGACATTGGGGCCACAGAATGGTAGTGGCATCATGAGCAAAATCTGGACCCCTCCATGAAGAAACCCTAAAACCACAGTCATTGCCATTAGGAAAATACACACAGGGAGGCTCATGATGGTCATGTAGTGCAGGGGCTTACAGATGGCCACGTAGCGGTCATAGGCCATGACAACTAACAAGACGATCTCAGTTCCACCAATGAAATGTTCTGCAAAGACTTGGGTCAGGCAGGCATTGAAGGATATAGTGTTCTTCTTAGAGATCAAGTCAAAGATCATTTTGGGCGCCATGCAGGAAGAGTAGAAACCATCTAAAATGGACAAATAGGACAGAAAATAGTACATGGGACTTTTCAGGGCTGGAGTGCTGAAGATGGTGACCAAGATGAGCAGGTAACCTGCCAAGGTGATCAAGTAGGCGACTAAAATCACAGCAAGTAGGATTTTCTGAAGAACTGGATTTTGGGTCAAGCCCAGTAGGATGAATTCTGTTACATTGTTCATCCTTTCTGTGATTCCCTTTCAACTGTGCATGCATGGTCCTTCTGGAAAGATCAATGAGTTATTCTGAGTCATGACATATTAAATTCAGTACTAAAATATTCCATTACCTGTCTTGGAGCTACACTTTCCACTCTGTCATTTTGCAGGTTATTGTTAAGATGAGTGGAAACAGGTTAAACTTATCCCTACTTTAACTGTAGTTTAAATGTAGTTTAATTATTTTCAACTTCATTTTAAAACAATTTTAGATTGATATAAATGTTACAAACATAGAGAGCTCCCATCTAGCATCACCCAACTTCTTATAGTTTAATTATCAAAAGTAAGAGATTGTTATGATACAATTAAGTACAGACTTTGTTAGAATTTCATTTTTCTTACTAATGTCCTTTTTCTGCTCAAGATCCTATCTGGGATATACATATTACTTTTAAACACCACAATAAAAGCAAGGTACTATGAATGTTGTCTTAAGTTGACAAACTTTCTAGCTCTAACAACCTCACTATTGGTTTTCTTTCACCTTTTTGGAGCACTTTTCATTGGCAACAGTTATTCTGAAGTTTATATTTATCAGCAAGAAGATCATAGATATATAAACACAATAATATTTTAAAGATCATATCTGTTTATTCGATTTGAAAATGCCAAACTTTATCTATACCAACTGTGCTTTGTGAGCAGTTAATCTTGTCAATCAGTGCTCATGCACACTCTCATACAGACCAACTCTGGATGGATATTTTCTCTCTCCAAAATGACAAGGAACTGTTATTATAACAAGCATTGAGCAACCCTTAATATGACTCTCAGCTCACTGGTTCCAAATCTTTGGATGTGGAATGTAAGTGGTATAAACTGGCCTGAAATGTTCTCTCTATTCTTAAATGAATGTTCTGTATAGTTGACCTTACATGACATATAGAATAATGATCTGGACTAGAAATAAAATCCTACTTACATTTAAAAAATGAAATTAACCAAGTCATCAAGTTTCCTGGGTTTCTTACCAATAGAAAAGAAATGTTAGGCTCATCTAAGATATTAATACAATAGTCCCTTCTGACATCAATCAATTAAGATGAATTTCAAGTTCATTGCTAGCTGGTAGAAGGATTGACTGTAAATAAGAACATATATATATATTTTCATAGAAGGATGTGTGCATGGATTTTAAAGAGTTAGTACATGTTGTTACAAAATGTGTAAAAACACTATTCCTACTCTTCATCTTTTTCTCCTTTCCCCAGTTCTTGCCAAAAAACTATATATTTTTCCTCACACATATCTGGACACAGAAGTCAGTATTGAGTTCTCTCCATTTCACTAAGTGACAGAGTAAACTTTTATTTTTGGGAAGCTCAGTTTCAGAGCTGTTTCTTCTTTATTCATGGTTTTTATGAATGGTGACATGTTATTAATCATTCACAATGAATACCCACACTCTAACTTCAGCGTGGAAGTCATGAAAGGGGAAAACATTTCAAATTATTTAAAAAATGTCTACATAGCAAGATAAAAATATTTACCACAATATTGCAAAACTGACTTTAGTAGCTACCAACAGTGCCTAGCATCTGACAGTGTTTCTACTGATATTTTCATGTCATTTGTTCAAATTCATTTTTGTAGAAAAAGATTAATCCTTATTTCACAGAGTCTAAATACAAAAGCAACACATTGAAAGTGAATTGTCCAGAGCAAGTTGAGCTTAAAATTTGGGGAGAAAGATTTTGTTATCACTGACCTGAATCTAGTAGACTGCGGATCTCTCAGTTTTTTGATGGAGCCTGGTCATTGCTTTCTTCCTCTCTGGGCAGAGGCCACCCAGCTGCAAATGCCCTGCTTGAACTAACAAGTGTGACCTTGGAATTCTTCTCTCTTTATACAGCTCTCTCAATGTTGAATATTTAGGTTTATTTTTAGTTCCCATTATATAGCTGGATTTATTAAAAAAAAAGTGAGCTATAGTGGGAAAATTCCATAACTCTAGAAATTCATTTCTGAATGAATTCTCACATTTGTGGCTTCCTATGAAATTATAATTTGGATTAATTTAAAAATAATAGGGACAAGAAAAGATTCTTTGAAAGTTAGCTTATGGAACTAAGAATGTGTCAGTGAATCAAATCTATTTCAACAGATATTGTTTTTCCAAATCAATTCTGCCATCTTTTTGTTTCCCAAAAAGACTTTGAGCAATGTGGAGAGATTCCCTTTGGTTCCTGACTTATGCTGTCTGTCTAACCCAGACTAAACTGGGTGCAGAGTCTCTCAAACCCCTCTTCAGCCTGAGGAACCATACCTTTGCTGCTGTCATTCTCATAAAGGCCCATCTGTATAATTCTTTCTTCATTGACCCTGGAGAAATGTTTAAATAGATTTTCTTGGCATATGGGATTTGGTAGTGCATTGATCCCTCCTTACTCAGAGGATTAGTAACTTCCCTGCTGTAATCTTTATGGAAGCATCAGCCAATGTCTTGTATTTTTTCCCACTTGGCTCCCGAAACATCACTAGAGGCCAGTTTTAGAAGTGTGTTGAACTTTGGTCAAACATATATCTCGGTTATCGTTAGGATGAGACAGTGGGAAGGTAAATGGGAAGCTTCATTATAGAGGGTTTACTCACTTTGAAATTGGTGAACCTAGATAAGATATAGGGTGGTTTCAGATGTAGTTTAGAGATGTGTTTTCCTATGAAAACATGACTTACAAATGGCAAGATTGCTCTTACAGTGGAAATCCCAGATTTCAAATTTATGTGTTAGGTATCTTTAGAGATTTTGACATTTGTAGTAGTGATTGATTTAGAGGCAGGATTTCCAGCTACCAAAGTTTGACATATTGACTTCTTTTGGATGACTATCTAGATGACAGATTCTCATGAATAATTCCAGAGGAATGTGCTTTACATTTGTCCCACAGAGAGAATCACGGGCATTAGAGTTAAGTACAGTGTATTCATGCAGTAGCCACTGAGAATTTCACAGTCAAGTGCTTATGTATTTAGATATCCAGAGGAAGAGAAAGAATGAAACTCGTTAGAAAGGAGGTTCCATTAGATTCTTTCCTCTGTTTCTGAGATGCTGACAAGCCGTGTGTGGTCCTGATGAAAATCATCTATCTGTGCTATTAACCTTTTTAAATCTGAAGTGGCACTTTCTTCATCATAAGGGGAATCAATGCCTTCGCTTTATGGTCAACAGTTAGTTTTGTCCCCGTTGGCTGCCAACTTCACACAAAAATCTGTCCTCCAATCATATATCTGTTGTAGTATGGGAAATACATATAATGTTGCTTTTACCCTTTAGCTATTTTTAAGTTTATAGTTCAGTGATATTATGTACATTCATGTTGGTCTATAAATATCACCACCAATAGAAATGTTAATTTAAGTCCTGTGCTCCTTTAAAAATGAGTATATTTGTTGAGTTGTAGGAGCTCTTTATATATTTTTGATAGTGCCCTCTTATAAAATAATATGGTTTGCAAATATTTTATTTCATTCTTTAGGTTACCCTTTCTCTCTGTTCTGGCTAACAGAAGCTTTTTAGTTGGATGTATTCAGATTTTCTATTTTTGTTTTTGCTGCTTCTATTTTTGTGTCACATTTAAGCAATTATTACCCAGTGCAGTGTCATGAGGCTTTTCAGCGACTTTATTTCTAGGAATTTTACAGTTTCAGGTCTTACATTTAAGCTTTTAATCCATTTGCATTTTTTTTTGTGTGTATGTTATAAGGTAAGAGTCTAATTTCATTCTTTTGTGACTGTCTGGTTTTTCCAGTACCATTTTTTGAAAAGACTCTCCTTTCTCCATTGTATATTACTGCTATCCCATCCCTACTCTGAAACCTTAGTGACTAACAGAGTACACACCTCGGGGAGAAAAATGTGTGGGTCAATCAGGTGATGTAGGCAATGAACTTGTGAGACATACATGTGGGCTGTGGTTGCTCTTTAAGTTGTACTTAAAGGAGACATTTATAGGCAGGGAGCTATTCTGCCAAGTCTGGGCTCCATGTCTTTTTTTTTTTTTTTGCTGTTGTTTTTCAATTTAACTTAAAGCATGCTTTAAAAATTTTTATTGCTTTGTAACTCATTTATAAAACATGTATTGCCAGGAGAACACCCATACCTCAACACATGTACATGCTTCACTAACCAGCCACTGAAGCTCCAGGTCCCCCAGTTCCCTACACCCCCTCTTTCCTGTACTACCACCTCCTCACAAACACCATACTTTTCAGAGTCTAAGAGGTATTTTGTTGACTTTTACCACTTTGTTTTCTTTGGTTATTCATATTAAAGGAATGAATAACCATGTGGTAATCGTCCTTCACTTTCTGACTTATCTCACTCAGCATAATTTCCTCAAGTTACATTCATATTGAGTTAAATCAACTTCAAAGTTGAGAAGAAAAGCATGTATTTAACTTAGCGGTCTATAGATCACCAATAATAAATCTATGTTGATTATAGCAGTTGGGATAAAATTATACAATTGGTGAAAATAATTTAATGTTATATCTTTTAAATATTTTAATTATGTGACAAATTTAGTTGGTTATGGAGTCTGTAATAGAAACTTTTCAAATAATTGTTCTTCTATATAGATAAACTCAGATTTATCCATATAAGATTTTTATGTTGATTATCAATGTCCCTTTAATTATTATTTGTGAATGCAAAGAGTTTCTAATTAGAAGACACATAAGTTGTCATTTAATCAAGTACTGATGTTTTTCTGAAAGAGGATCCATTGAAGATTCTAGAAAGCAGGAGGAGTAAACTAAAACTGACTTATTTTGACTTTGAGGTAGAAAAAATATGTTGGAGATTCAGGAAGGGAATTTTGAAGAAAATGAAGAAGAATCTGAATGGTCGTTAAGGAGAACTGGGCAAATGTATTATTAAAGAAAGATAGTGGGATTTCTGGGCAGTGTGGATGGGCTATTTGAAGTGGATAACATGAATTCAGTGCAGACTAATTGTTCTCTATTTTGTGACCTTTAAAGTGAGTTTTCAGGGAATACACTTGAAGACTTAGAATACGATTCAGTCACTGCTGGGGAATATCTGTACACATGAAATGAAAAGACAAGAGCATTGGAAATGTAAATGCTTCCAAATTTCATGGAGAAAATTTTCTGTTTATTTCAGAATTTTAAATATATTTCTGTATTTATATATCTGTCCCTGTCAATGTTTATCAGTATGAGATATGTCTAGCAATTCCATGTGTTTAAGTTTGCTGGTTTATACTTGTTATTTATTTTTTTAAATGATTTATTTATTTATGCATACAAGAATCAGGGTATAGTCTAGAAGCATGGAGTGATGAGAGGATTCTTCAGAGACAGAGTGGGGAGCAGAACAGGCAGACTGACTAAAACACACTGCCAAGGGGAGCAGCGGGGCGAGGCAGGAGAGGTCTGTTGCACCATGTGGGTCCCCTCCCTGGCTGGGGATGCTTCCTAGTGCTCTGCTTAACCCCTTGTGCCACCAGGGAGGCCCTACACCCCTGTTATATTTTGTAGGTAGCTACTGTCTCTTAGATTATAAGCTCCATGCTGCCAGGGACCATATCTGTGACATTCACTATGACATTCCTGCCACTGAGTAATATCTTACCTTTGATTAGGTAGGGTCTGAAAAGAAATCCTTAATGAATGATTGAAATGGTGAAGTGAAATTCAGTTAGTTAGTTTTAATCCTAGTTTCCTTGATCTCAGCATACCACATAAGGGCAGCTCTTTCTCCCCACCTGTGTCTGTGCAAGCATCCTTTAATTTTCTCTCTTTTTATAACAGCTCTATTCTTTTGGAAAAAAAAAAAAAAGAGGTGAGGATAAGGGACAGTGAGACTTTTCTCTCTGCTCTGTGGGAGGAGATGACAGAGATGATCTGGCTGAAAGGACTGAGGTCCTACGCCCAGAACACAGAAATTGCTCAATAAATGCTGGTTTTAGTTCAGTCAGGGATTTTCCTAAAGATGCTGACCCTCCAGTATCAGCTCTTGTTAATATCATGACTCCATTTTCCTTCTGGAAATATGTAGACACTTTCTAGTCACTAGGAGACACTGGGCAGTTGTTGAAGGCAATGGTAAGGTACTTCTTGTGAGTCCCTGCCTGTAATTAGAGTGACTAAATAATGGCATCAATGTTATTCTAACCCGTGAATGAGCAACAGACAGCTCCACAACTGCTTTAGCATCTGCTCCTGCAAGGGAAATGTCAGATGTTTAAGTTGTTGTCTTTATATTAAGGGGATGCCACATGGGTTTGGTAAAACACAAAGTTTTTGGTCAGACAGACTTAGATTTGAATTCTGAGGGAGTTAAATGTGGCCTGATCTTGAGCAATACAATCAATCAATGAATAAAATCAACCCTTGGTTTCCCAAATAATGAAATGGATACCAATATTTTTTTACTTATGGACAGTACTGAGAATTAAATAACAAAAATGCATATACAGCAGTTTTTACATAATAAGCACAATTAATAAAAATGCTACAAAATTATTTAGGCTAGTAATGTTTTATTGACATTCCCATATGACCCATTATATATATTATGTGAGAACAGTGAAATATTTTAGACATAAATGCATTGTAGGCTGAGTCTTAAATAAAAGACAAAGAAATTAAGAAATGTGATACCTCCAAAACGTAAAATGAATGCTAGTTCAGGATTTTATTCACAGAAAGTGTGCAATAAAAGTTAGCTGTCACCATCATCATCCTTATTTGCATATTATCCTCTCATTGTTGTGGAAACCACCACTAAATCTTTAATTCATCTAAGATGAATTAGATTTTTAAAATACAATGTTGTTACATATATTTATAAGAGAGACACTTACAAGAAATTAGGGCAAAATACCTATATTTGAAAAAAGGTTTTCTACATAGTGAGATAAAATCCTAAGAGCATGAGAAAAATTGTCATCTCATAATATTTGTAATCATGGGTGAGAAATCTCTTCCTGAAGACTGTTTCTGAGCTCTTCCCCAGGAATTGCAAGCTGTGTTTAAAAGATAGGCCTTCAGATCAGGACAAGGGAAGAGCACAAGGGACTATGGTGGTGGTGTTGGATGAATTGGTGGTGGGAATTTCATGGAGAAAACTTACATTGTACAAATATGAAGGATGATGTAATAAATATATATTAAAAAATTAAAAAAAATAAAAGATAGACCTTAGGTCTCTGGCACTGGGCTCGCCCTTTTCCTCTTCTTTCAGGGGGTTAGATGGGACAGAATCCATCATTCATGAGAGTTTTGGGTTTTTTTGAGAGGAGTTTTGAGTCCAGTTCTGTTCAGGTGTCTCAGTTGTTTGACCAATTCCTGAATTTATAGCTTAAATGGTTCTTAAAGGCCTTTTTACCCAAGAATAGTGTTGGCAATAGGCTGGCTTGTAGTGTGCAGAGAGCTGGGCATTGTCCTAACTGAGTGTCCTTGCTGAGACAAAATTCATTGTCCCTGTTTGTAGACAGATGGCGTTAATGACATATGTGGAAGTTCTGGGACAGACGTTAGGCCCCCTGTGATCAGGATTACTGATGGACACAGTGGAGATCTTGGGCTTCTCTGTCAGGGTCTGCAGTCCCCTGCAGGCCTTCTCCATGGTGACATCTCCGAAGGTGGTACAGTGTCTAAACAGTTTTTATCTACCTCCTTTTTTCCATATTAATCATCTAATTCTAACAAGTTAAGGAACTATGTAACTTTATTTCCCTTAAGAGTCACACAAAGACAAACTTGACAAACAACCCTTGAAAACTGACCATAGATCTGAGGTATCCAGAGGAGGCAGGGTGAGACCAGGAAAGAGGAAGAGTACTAGGGACTCTGGGTGCTTCTGAGGTGGGAGTGCTAAGCTGGCTACCCAAAGGGGAGAGACACTATATTGTCAGACACTAGAGTGATGTAAAACAATGGTACTTCAAAAAGAAAAAGAAAAAGAAATCATAAAAAGCCCAATCTTTAAACACACACACACACACACACACACACACTAAAGAGCATTCACAGCCAACTCAATATCTTATCCCATGAAATGACAACAAAAAGTCATAATCAGAATTGAAAGAAAAAAGGTTAAGGAACTTGCCAACACTTATAAGGCTGATTAATATTGGAGACAAGTTGAGAAATCGAGTCTGCTGTTCCTAAACTCTAGTGTCTGATTTCGAAGCATCTAATGCTAAAGAGCTTAAATTTTGATCATTTCCACGACACACACTTGTTCTACTCTCACAGGTCATTTCCTATAAAGTTATTTTCTTTTCAGAATCTTTTCTTTTGTCTGTGTTTAGCCAGACTTTAATGTACAATTGCTTTATGACTTAAATTTAGACTTTATCAATTATATTTTTGTGTTAACCAATTCTGTTTACTAGACTTGCCACAGACCGTTGTATTTAACAGGAGACAGTGGAAATGCAATTTTTAAAAAGTGCAAGACTGCCTTGATATTGTGATAAGTAAAATGTTTTTTATAGCTGTTTTGGGAGGACTTTTATAAACCATTAATTCAGGAAGATAAGAAAAAGCATAGTATGATAAAAGTACTTCTCAAGGCTTTTCTTCATCCTTTTAAAATATATATTTTCCTTTTTGTAAAATTAAACAACTTTATAGCTATAATGTTGTCATACCGTCAGAGTAACATTACAACTTATGTGGCCTTTGGTACGTTTGTTCTCATGGGTACTTTCCTCCAGAAAAGATATTAAAAATTATACTTTATGACTACCCTGATACAAAGATTATACAAGGTACTACAAATTAGATATTTATTCAGTTTTTTTATTTTAATATGAATTAGACATTTTTGGTTTTCTGTAATTATTGTGGACTCTGAAAGCTGATTATAGGATAATTGACTATAACATGTAGTTAAATAACAAGGAGAATAATGGCCTAAGCACTCTAATCACAAGGTTTATTATTTCCAGTTTTCATTAATTGACTCGGAGTTTCTTCATGACATTTTTTACTTCTGCATTTCTGAGGGTGTATATTAGGGGGTTCAGCATAGGAGTTACTATGGTACAAAACACAGTGATAGCTTTGTCAGCAGGGAAGGAGGCCATGGGTCTTAGGTACAGATACAAACAAGGTACAAAGAACAAGACAACCACAGTGACATGAGAGGCACAGGTAGACAGCGCTTTGCGACGCCCTTCAGCACTGTGGTTCCTCAGGGAGTGCAGGATGTAAATATAGGAAGTAACCAGCATAGAAAAAATAAGCATACAGAGTGAACCACTGTTGGCAGCAATCAGGGATCCCAAAGTGTGGGTGTCCGTGCAGGTTAGCTCCAGGAGAGGCGTTAAATCACACATGAAGTGGTCAATGACATTGGGGCCACAGAATGGCAACTGGACCATGAACAAAATCTGGATACCTGCATGAATAAACCCTAAAATTCCAGCTGTTACCACCAGAAACACACACACAGGTCTTCTCATGATGGTCATGTAGTGCAGGGGCTTACAGATGGCCACATAGCGGTCATAGGCCATGACCATTAACACAATGATCTCGGCTGCAGCAAAGAAATGTTCAGCAAAGAGCTGAGTCATGCAACCATTGAAGGATATAATGCTCTTTTCATAGATCATGTCAAAGATCATTTTGGGTGCTATGGAAGAAGAGTAGAAACCATCTATGATGGACAAGTAGGCCAGAAAAAAGTACATGGGAGAACCCAGGGCTGGGGAGATGAAGATGATGATTGAGATGAGCAGGTTTCCTGTCAATGTGATGAGGTAGGTGATTAATATCACAGCAAATAAGATTTTTCGCAGTTCTGGATTTTGGGTCAAGCCCAGTAGGATGAATTCAGTTACATTGCTAATCTTTTCCATAGAATCAGCTTGGTATGTGAGCATGTGGTCCATCTGGAAAGATCACAGTTTCTGAGTGATGACATTTCCGTATCAATATATTCCACTGCCTGTCTCTAGGATTGGTGGAGCTACCCCTTCCACTCACTTGTGTTATTTGCAGACCATTAAAGGAATAAGATAAAGTTGTTAAATTTCTCTAGTTGATAGTAACTGAATGGTGTTATTATTAATATGGGTTTATTGTTGACTCCAAACTTTCTTTCTAATCTAATGTCTCCCAGGTGTCTGTCTTTCACTTTGGCGACAAATTCATCGATAGAATTACTGTGACATTTTACCTGCATATTGATTAGCATGAATATTTGTATGTGTGTAACACAATATTATTTTAAAAGTCAAGTGCATGTGAAATATAAAGTTGTCAAGCATTACTATGTCATATAATAGTATTCTGTGAGGTTATTCCTTTCTGTGAAGTGAATACACAGATACAGAGAAATTGCAGATGGAATTTTTTTCTGCATCTGCAGTGAAAACAAGGAACTATCTTTATGAGAACTTGTTGAAGAGCATTCTCTCATGGCTGTGACCTGCCTGGCTTGTGGTGAATTTCCTTTAGTTTTTTGGAAGTGGCACAAGAACCTCACAGAGTTTTCAGTATTTCTTAAATGAATTGACTGAGAAATTGATCTTTTAAGCAGATATGATTTCTAACCCTACTCACATTTTATCAGTAGAGTGAAATCTGTTGTGAATTTTCCCTGAATTTTTTATACACAGGACAGAAATGTTATATCTAGGAAAATAGTTTTACACTAGACGTTACTTTAATCAATCAAAATGAACTTAAAGCTTTTAAAGCTACTGGTGGAAATACTGAATATCCAGTGTGGTATATGGATTTTCAAGATTGAATATATATGTTTTCATTGTAAAGGATCATGAAATATTTCTGTTCCACTTCCCTTCTTTTTCTTCTTTCTACAATCCTTGCCAAAAATCTTACTCATATATTTTTAGTCAAAAATATGGTCACAGAGGTCATCATTATGACTTCAAGCTTCACCTTGAATCCTTTTATATTTTGCAAAGCTTGGTCTACAATTTTTTGTCTCTATCCATGGCTCCCATAGATGTGATGGTGACTAGGAGTTTGTCATCTAATGGATTTACTAACTTCAGTATGCTGACTTGAAGTTAAGGAAAAGAGGAACGATTTTTAAACCTGTATGCACAGAAGCCTATAACGTCAATCAAATTAGTAAAGCATAAATATCTCCCAAATTTGTCATTTTAAACAGTATCTTGTCTGACAGTTCTCCCTATATAGTTTTTCATGTGATATTCATTTCATTGTGTTCAAATTTATTTTTTTTTAAAATGACTAAACTTCAGTTCACAGATTTATACAAAAACTATTTCAGTAAAAATAAAATGGCTAAATTTATTACATTTAGCGAATTTGCTTAAAATTTAAGAGAAAAGATTTCATCATCACTGACCTGGATCTAGTTGATTGAAGATTCCTCCATTTTTATCTAGAGCACAGATACTGCCTTCTTCCCCCTAGGGCAGATGTCATACAACTGCAGATTTATTCCATAAACCAACAGAAGGGACAGTATAATTCTTACCTTTCTAGATATCATCTTCAATCATGGACATTGTCATTTATTATGGCTCATGTAATAGTGTGCATTTACTCAGAAAATGAATTGGTTTAGTTAGGAATCTTCCATTACTAGGATTTACTTTTGATTCAGTTTCTTGGCTTTCTGCAAAAGAATAACACATCTTCAAAACAGGTTTTTATGAACTACATTCAATCCAAATTAAATATAATGGGAACAATAAAAAACTGATGAAATCGTGATAAGCTTTCAGAAGGAGCTAAAGAATAGATGCGTTCAAACCCACTTTTTGGGACATTGTTTTCTGAAATCAGTCTGCCCAATATTTGTTACCCAAAAAGACATTCATCAGTGTTGAAGGAATTCCTTTTATCTGATAAGCTTTACTTCTGACTCACGTTAATGCGGGAGTAGTCTTTGAAAGACATCTTCAGCTTGTTGATACATGGCTCTGCTGCTGTCATTTACTTAAGGTCTTTCTGTGTCATTCTTTCTCCGTTGACTCAAGAGAAGTGTTTAAGTAGACTTTCTTGAAGTACAGGGTTTGGACCTCTCAAGTCCTCAGAGGATTAATAATTGGCCTTGTTGTAAGCTTTGCTAAATCATCAGCCCCAAAATTTTATTTTTTCCCTCTTGGCAGCCAGATACATCATTAGAGGCCAGTGCTAGAAATGTGGTTGAGCTTAAGATAAATGTACGTGGGCCTCCCTGGTGGCACAATGGGTTAAGCAACACACTATGAAGCAAACCACAGCCACTGCAACACGAGTTCGACCCCTGCCGCTGGCCAGGGAGGGGACCCACTTGGCGTTGCAGACCTCTCCTGCTGTGCCTGCTGCTCCCCTCAGCAGTGTGTTTCAGTCCATCTGCCTGTTCTGCTCCCCACTCTTGTCTGGTGAATCCTCTCACCTCCCACGACTCTGGCCTGTACCCCAGCTCTTTTAGGTATAAATAAGTAAATCTTTAAAAAAAAAAAGATAAATGTATGTCTTTTGTATTGTTTAGGTTGCGATTGGTAAGGTCAGCTGGGAACTTCTTTACAGGGCTTTGTTGCTCCAGTGTACAGGACATGGAGGTGTTTTAGGCATTGTCACAGTTGAGAGAATGAATTCCTCTCATTCTCATGACTGTTTTCAATGGTGTGGTTGTCCTGAAACTGAAACCTCCATCTTGAAGTTTCCGTGCCAGATTATTCTGTAATTGAAGTTTATTTATGAATGACTGAGAGAGAGGTGTCAGGATTCCCAGTGTTCAAAGTTTGCATAATTTAAATGTTATAGACATATCAACTCCTTTGGCATGAGTACCTAGGTGCCAGATTCCCTTATATGTCAAGATGAATGTAGTTCTCCTCTATATAGTAGAGAGATAATCATAGTGAGTTCAGGGTAAATACTATGCTTTTACAAATTAGCCCCTGAGAAAGGTGAATATTCTTGTGGTTGAATTTTGAAAAGTTGTTCTCTCTTTGTGATGACATATTTCCTTTAGGTCTCAAGATGTCATGTTTTCCCATCTGCCCCTTTCTGCTGTTTAAGCTTCTCTACTAGTAACTTAGAGTTTTCAGTACTTTTACTTCTTCAGCAGGTTGCTCTATGAGCTTCTAAAAACTGTTTTCCAGCCTTACATGATTTTTAGCTATTTGGTCTTTCTGAGCTTCTGTAAGTACAAACACTTGTTCCTGTAGCTGCTGAGTCAGGGTATTGGTGAGAGACCTGAGGTTTCTAGTTATTGGTGGTAGTTGTTGGGGATCTGGCTTATGTTTGTGGTACCATCAATATCTCTCCTCTCTGGGTTTACAATCCCAGGTTTCTGTAGCTTGGGTACAATCAGTGTGCTTCAGAAGGTCTGCACCATTTGAAAGGGTTTAGGGTGGGGAGCATAGACCATGTCACTCTTTGTTTTTCTACCAGAGACCTGGCCTGCACTGGTCCCCATTTTCTCTGTTTATGTTTCTCTTAAACAAGACGTGTTCCTCTGCACCATTCAGCTCTCCCCACCCAATTCTGTGGGCCTAGCTCAGTGTCACATTTTATACTACAGCCTCCCACCCAAGTCTCAGTGTCCCTTCTGGTAGAGTTCATGTGAGCCTCCACCTGGTGTGTCCCAAGTCACAGGACCCCCTTGATTTAATGCCTTCTGGATTAACTTTCAGGTCATTGCTCCATAAATCAAGCAAGGCCCCCCTCTGATGCCTCAAGAGTATAATTTCTGCTGGAGGAATTCATATCACAATGTAAATGGTGCTCTTTAAAGGTACAACTCAGCAACATTCATGTTGGGATAAGTACTGCCTTCATGAATTTCGTTCCTCAAAGCCTAGTCCTTTCTGGTTGATCTCTAACTCTCTGAAGAGCCAACCTACTTGGTTACAGTAGTTGGGATTACAACTATGCATTGTCAACAAAAATGCTCCGCTGATTGGCATGTTGATTTAAATATTTCATTACCTGATCTAATGATTTTATAATCTGTACCTGAAGTTTTACAGAGAATGGTTTTTCACCATTGAGGATTATATTTGCAGTGGGTTTATCATATATAGCTCTTACCATGTTGAGGTATGGTCCTTCTAATCCAAGGATTTTGAGAGCCTATATCATAAATGGGTGTTGGACTTTGTCAAATGCCTTTTCTGTATCAATTGATATCATCATATGGTTTTTGTTCTTCTTTTTGTTGATATGTTGGATGACATTGATTGATTTTTGGATATTGAATCATCCTTGGGCTTCTGGGATAAATCCCACTTGATCGTGGTGAATTATCCTTTTTATGCATTGTTGTATTCTGTTGGCTAGAATTTTGTTGCGGATTTTTGCATCAGTGTTCTAAGGGAGATTGCTCTATAGTTCTCTTTTTTTTTGTGTTATCTTTGGTTTTGGTATTAGTGTAATATTGGCTTCATAGAACATATTAGGTAGTATTCCTTCTTTCTTGATTTCTTGAAAGAGTTTGTATAAGATAGGTACTAGTTCATTTCTGAATGTTTGGCAGAATTCATTTGTGAATCCGTCTGGTCCTGGGCTTTTGTTTTTGGGGAGTGCTTTGATTACTTCTTCAATTTCACACTTGATATTAGTCTGTTAAAGTGTTCTATTTCTTCTTTGTTTAGCTTTGGGTGGTTATATCTTTCTAAAAACTGGTCCATCTCTTCTATATTGTTAAGCTTGTTAGCATAGTTTAGTTCATTAACATTTAAAGTTAAAGTAGTTATGCTGGCATCTGTGTTCGCCATTTTGTCTTTTTGTGTTATGTTTTCCCTTGTCTTATACTGTTCCTCTTTTTCATTCTTCTAATGGGTTTGGCTTTAGAGCTTGTTGTAGAAATTTTTGGAGAGGAGGTTTGGTCATGCTGAATTTTTGGAGTTTCTGTTTGTCTGGAAAAGTCCTTATTTTTTCTTCATATATGAAGGAAAGCTTTACTGGATACAAAGTTCGTGGTTGGCATTTGTTGTCTTGAAGTTTTTTGAATATATCCTTCTACTCCCTGCTTTCTCATAGTGTATCATCCGAGAAGTCTGATGTTAGCCTGATATGTTTTCCTTTGTATGTTATCTGTTTCTTTGCCCTTGACAACTTCATTATTTTTCCCTTGTCTTATATTCTTGGTAGTTTTACTATTATGTGTCTAGCTGTATTTCTTTTTCTATCATAGAAATTTGGGGTATGTCTTGCTTCTTGTATTTCTAGCTTCATTTCATCTTTTAAGCTTGGGAAATTCTCCTCTATTATCTCCTTGAATATATTATCATTTCCCTTATCGTTTTCAATTTCTGGGACTCCAATAACTCTTATATTACTTTTCTTGATGGTGTCTGAGAGTTCTCTAAGCCTGACCTTGTTTTTTGTCCTTTGGATTTCTCTGTCTTTTTCTGCTTTGATTCTTTTTGTTTCTGAGTCTTCTTTAGAACTAATTCGCTCTTCCATCTCATCCAATCTGCTTACCATATATTTTTTTTAATCTTCCTGAAAGTCTTCCACTGTCTTTTTTTAATGACTGGTTCTCCTTTTCCAGATCATTGATTCTTTTTAACATACTGGTCATTTTTTTCAATCATGCTGCTTCTGAAATCTTCTTCTGTTAGGCTGGACATTCTTCCTAGGTCATTGTTGAGTTCGTGAATTTGACTTTCTTTTTGTGTTGTATTTTTACCCTCAAGCTTGCTTGGTTAGTTGTAGTTTTTCGTCTTCCTGATGTCTGCTTTCTAATTTGTTGTATTTGTTGGGACACTGTGTTGCTTGTATTAGCAGGCATCTCTTTGTGTGTTCACTAAAACAGCCATAACAGTAGGTGGGGGGGTGGAGGGCAAGATGTGTTGATTGTCCTGCTGTGGCAGGTATACGTGTATTTCAGTTCCTTTGTTGTGGTTGGTTGGGTGATGGGGCTCCTGAGGACTCCTTCCCCCTGAGGACTTGGGGTACCACACGGCCCCCTGTGTAGATGCTGGTTTTATAAGGCTCCCTTTAATGCCCCACTCTGTATGGGGGGATGTTAGGTTGGGAGGGAGAGGTGGTACCCCAACTGTGATTGTCTTCCAGGTCTACAGAGATTCTTGTACTAAGTGCATAAACTTAGAGATTTTCTGTTTTGAAAGATTTTTATGTTGATTTACAGTGTCTTTTTGTTTAATGATTTGTATATACAGAGAGGTTTCTAATTGTAAGATAATTTAGGCATCATTTATTGAATTTTTATGATCCAGATATAGATCCATTAACAGTTTTAGAATACAAGGGGGCCAAACTATAAAGTTACAATTTTTCCTTCAGCATTATCCTTCCTATTAGTCACAGTAATTTTGAAGAATGTTAAGGTTATTATTATCCTTGACAAGATGTGTGGGTTCACAATTACAGTAGGATTGTTTTTGAAGTTTGTGACATGAATTTTCAGCACACCAAATCCTTATTTTGGGACTTTTTCTTAAAGTTTTAGGGAACGAGTTCTAGAATTCTTACAGTAGAATTTCTTTGTAACTGCAGATTCCTGTCCACATTTACTAGACAGAGTTGGAAAGATACAGGGTTACATATCATGTGGTGGAAAGTCACTACTTGTATTTATATGCATTAAACAGACATATCTTGTCCATATTTATTAACACCAAAAATTATGTGTATATAAGAGTATCCCAGAAATTCCATATATTGGACTTTATAGTGATTCTGTTTATTTCTTTCCCTTGTTGGTTTTGGCAGTGGCTACTGCCCTTCTAGAATGTAAGTTCCATGCTTCCAGGGCCATTGTCTGTTGTGTGCACTATGGTGTTCCTGGGATTTACCAAACAAAGTATTATCTTTGATTAGGTAGTATCTGTATGGAATAATTGAAATGCTGGAAGTGCAACTCTGATTCAGGTCATTCTGATATAGTTTCCTGTATCTTTTAGGTCACCACACATAGGAGGGGAGAATAAAGGAGAGTTAGATTTTCCTTAGTGTCATGGAGGTAGATGAGAGTTGATCTAAGTGAAATACCTAGATCCATCCCTAGAACACAGAAGATTCTTAACAGATTGTATTGAGTTTGTTTACTTGTTTACCCAAGGGATTTCCCTGAGGTACTGACTTTCTAATATCAGTTTGTGAAAGTCCTAACTTCTCTGTCCTGACATTATGCAGACTCTCTGCGGTCTTTAGAGGGACATTGGGCACTTATTGGAGTTAAATTAACAATTTAACTTGTGATTCAAAAATATATTCAAAGGAACTAAGTGATGACATCAACATTGTTCTAACCTGTGAGTGAGGCAAAAGTTAGCTCCAAAAATGCTTCAAACAAATGAGCCTATGATGGGGAATTATTCTTCCTAGAATTTAAAGCCCAAAGCACTGATAATTCTGACATTCTCACTTCCATTTATAAATAACCCTTTTTAGTGGGTTGAGGAAGATTTTATATGAATCTGTGCTGATAAATATTTTATTTAGCAAAATAAACCAGAGTTAGTAAGCCAGCTACTCTTTTTGAGAGGTGCTTCCCAGAATTTCTCAGCACTTTTTTTTTTTAAATTTTGCTAATCAAAGCTAGGAATAGTAGAGAGTAGTAGGTTGTAGTTATACTGGAAAGGGCACAGGTGGATTGAGTAGTGACCCAAGTTCCAGCCATCCACCTGCCATGATGCACTCAGTTGTTTTCGGACCAGTTGCACCTAATCACTTGAATCTAAAAATCCCTCTTCCTGCTGTCATATACATGAAGAGATTGGGAAATCATGATTTAAAATAACAGTCTTCACAAACAGAAGTGGATGATGGAACAGTTCCGAGTTGCTCATAATGAATGTCTCTCTTTTGGGTTTTCATGCCATAAAGTTGTAAGACTCTTTAATATCATGAATTTCTGAAATCAGTAGCACCTTCCCAATCTCTGCTTTGTCTCAATGTGAAAAGAATTAAAATTTCACCCAGGAGTTTAATCACTCAAAACAATAAAATTTGGATATGGTCTAGATGACTCTTTCAGAAATCTTCCAGGCCCACCATTCCATGATGTTAGGGTGTAAAACACAAAGCCAAAGCTCTTGGACATCTGTTGGTATCCTCATAAACATTCACTGTAAGCTTTATTTTGTCTGCTTTTTAGCATCAAGTAGATGCAGCTCAAATGAAAATGGTAAGGAATAATTTTCTAAAGTGATCATTTCTTTGGACAAATACTATGACTTTCTAGGATAACTCAAACAGTAAATTTTGTCACTGACATTTCAAATAACGGAGATTTATTGTTCTATTTTATCTGGGGCCTATGAATTCATGACTTGACTAAATTGTGTACACTTCATATTGATTGCATTTTCTGTGTTATTCTTAAAGATCAGATTATACAATTTTAATTTCAGAGACTTTCCATAAAATCATACTCACCTTAGTTGAAATTGGAGGAACATGTTTATTTTTAAATAAAAAATTTATGAGAAAAATACCAGATGGTTTCCCCCCTAGAAGGAACATAAGGGAACCAAATAAGGATCAAGTGAAAGAATAATAACAACAACAACAACAATAATAATAATAATAATAAAAACACAACAAAAACAAAAAGACAAGGACAAATTGGGGACAAGTCTGTTCCTGGTGGAGCCTAGTTTTTTCTTGCTGAAATTCTGATTATCAGTGGCCTAACTAACTTGTGAAAGATGCTTATTTTTGGAACTAAACAATTCCAGAATGAACAAATTTAGATAGCACCAGATTTTTACAATTAGTAGCCTTGCTTACCAAAGCAGTGGTTAGTCAACTTTGGAGTCTTTGTAAAATATTTTACTACAAAATACATATTATAAAATAAAAATGGATATTTTGTGTGTGTAATAATCACAATTAACATTTTGGTAGACCTTACCTTTCATTATCATGCCTTTTTACTCTTCCCTTCTCCTTTTTCCTTCTCCATAACCTCCATTTCTTTGATAAGTTAGAATATATTTGTGTAATGCTTGTGTAAAAAAGTTGGAGTTCAACCATATTCAATTTTCTTCTTACTTTAAAAGCAATTAAAACATTTATCAGCTTGTAAAATTATCCTGGACAACAGACACTATCTACTGAACCTGAAAGGATATATCAGCCCTAAACTCCACTTGATGCATATGGGATAGTTGATTATTTTAAGTTTAACATATTAAGAAGGAGAATAAGGCTCTATGAAATATCAGTAGATTCTATTTCCTGAATGCAAATATTTATTAATCTGGAATGTGCATTATTTGCCCCCAGAGTTTCTCCATGGAATTTTTCATTTCTGCATTTCTAAGGGTGTACATTAAGGGGTTCAACAAAGGAGTTACAATGTTACAAAACACAGCTACACTTTTGTCAGTGGGGAAGGAGGTCATGGGTCTTAGATACAGATACGAACAAGGTACAAAGAACAAGACCACTACAGTGATGTGAGAGGCGCAGGTAGACAGGGCTTTGCGACGCCCCTCAGCACTGTGGTTCCTCAGGGAGCGCAGGATGACAATATAGGAAGTAAGCAGCATAGAAAAAGTGAGCAAGCACATTGACCCACTGTTGGCAGTAATGATGGGTCCCAAAGTGTGAGTGTCTGCACAGGCTAGCTCCAGGAGAGGCGTTAAATCACACATGAAGTGGTCAATGACATTGGGGCCACAGAAAGGTAACTGGAGCAAGAGTAAAATTTGAATTCCTCCATGGATAAACCCAATAATCCCAGCTGTTCCCACCAGGAAAACACACACAGGTCGCCTCATGATGGTCATGTAGTGCAGGGGCTTACAGATGGCCACATAGCGGTCATAGGCCATGACAATTAACAAGACGATCTCAGCTCCAGCAAGTAAATGTACAGCAAAGACCTGAGTCATGCAGCCATTGAAGGATATGATGTTCTTTTCAGAGATCAAGCCAAAGATCATTTTGGGAGCTGTACAAGATGTGAAGAAACCATCTATGATGGACAAATAGGCCAAAAAAAAGTACATGGGAGAACCCAGGGCTGGGGTGATGAAGATGGTGAATGAGATGAGCAGGTTACCTGCCAGAGTAACCAAGTAGGTGATTAAAAAGCCAGCAAATAAGAGTTTCTGCAGTTCTGGATTTTGGGTCAGACCCAATAGGATGAACTCTGTCACATTGTTCGTTCTTGGCATTGCTTCAGCTTGGCTCGTAGTCTTGTAGTCCATCTAGAAAGATCACAATATTACTTAATTATGATATTTAAAAAAATTTAATAGTAAAGTATTTCATTGCCTAAATGGTCCTGGTCTCTGAGTTTTGTGGATATATAAGGCATTTTTCGGACAGTATTAAAGAATGGGAGGAAGTTAAATTTCTGCCTGTTCATATTAATTGAATAGTGACAAACTTTTCCAAATACCATACACAAAAGCAAGGTATTACTATGAATGTTGACTATTCTTCACCTCCAAATTTGCTAGCTCTCAAAATCTTCTACTTGGCTTTCTTTCATATTTTGGGACAATTTCATTAATAACAATTACTTTGAAGTTATGTGTATCTAATGAAACAACTATGAAAGTTATACAATCACAACTTTCTTTTAAGTCAGTCATGTATCAGAAAAGATCACTGCTTACTGTTTCTCAATAAGTGGCATTTATATATATAGAAAAATAGAACATTCATCACAAGGAACAATGTTCAGCAATACCAGTGGCTGAAATTTAAAGAACTTTAGGCATTATATATTCCTATTGAATAATGACAAATGTGATATGCTGAATATGTTAGTGGGGGCATTGTGAACGTGGTGACAGTACATTATAGGTAGAGTGTTTTAATTGTTTTCCCTCTGGAAAACATTTGGTCAGTTATTATGGTTACTTATGTTTTTTGACCTGTATAATCCACTTTTAGGAATGTTCCCAAAGAAATAACACCCAAGGAAAACTAAATCAAACAAAATGCAAGCAGATGTTTGCAAATAGTATGCCAAAGCAATTTATACAACTTTTACCCATATAATCTTGGTAAGATGATAAAATGACAAGTAATGGATTTTGTCAATCATAGGACTTTAATGGATACCAACATAAAATTTAAAGTTCCAGTTAGAAAAAAGAAAAGTCATGTATCCTAGTGCTAATCCTTTATTTAGACCAGCTCTGTTTTCTGAGCTATTACTCCTTTCTGTCAATCTTCCATTTAAACTTCCAGGGAACTTTTATCATTATTACTGTTATCATTTTAATAGCTTACTGAAGAACATTCACTTAATGCCCTGAACGTTGTATCTGGCTCACCATGAGTCTTTTTCTCATTTCATTATTTTAGTATCTTTGGATGTGGACCTCTAAGTGGTCCAATGACCCCTCCCCCCAACAATACTCAGTATTTCTTAAATGAAATTTCTGTGCAAATGATCTTTCAGCATATAGTGCATAATATTCATATTAGATATATAATCCTACTGTCGTTATAATTGAAATTAAATGAGTTTTGAAATGTCCCTGAGGTTCTTAGTAAGAAGACAGAAACATTAGGGTCACCTGAGATAATGTAATTCTTCTTTTGGCAAATCAACTTTTAATCAAAGTTTAACCAATGTAGAGAACTTGGAAAGTGTTCATTGGTATCTTGTAGAAATAGTGAATATATATGAGTGTGTTTGGGTATGTTCTATACTTGGATTTTCAAGAATTAGTTTATACAATTATAAAGCACCATAATATATTTTTCTTCTCCCACTCTATTTTTCCTTTTATGATTAGAACTCCTTCATGATTAGAATCTCTGCCAAAAACATATTTACATATTTTTAACCATTATGATAATTTTATCTCAATAATGATGAAGAAAGGTATTTAGATCTTAAAAAATATGAGTCTCTGGGTTGTTTTCTCTCTCATGACCCTTATAGATGGTGTCCGTGTGGTTGATCATCCTTAGCACATTTGTCCCCACCAATTATAATTTCAGTCGGCGGGTTGAAAATCATGAAAAGGAGAAGAAATTGGAAATTACTGCACACAAATCTATGAATTAACCTATTTAGTGAGATAGAAATGCTAATCATGATATTTAATAGTTTATCAGTAGCTTCTCTTCTGGCAACATTAAAGAGAATGTTTTCTTTCTGTCATTATTTTCATGGCATTGCATGCACATTTCTTTCTAGAGAAAGAATAACCTTCTTTCCAAATCTAGGCACAAAAAATGATTTCCTCAAAAATGAATTGGTTAAATTAAGTTAATCAGCATCAGATTTGTGAACAAAGGTTTTGCAGTCACTGACCTGGATCTAGTTGATGGTGGCTTCCTCGGTTTTTAGACTGAGCGGAGTCATTGCTTGCTCCCTTCAGGACAGAGGCCACAGAGCTGCAGATGGAATCCTTGAACTAACAGGGGAACTCTGGAATTCTTACCTGTCTAGACTACTTTCCCAATCTAGGACCTTTTAGACTCTTCGGTCAGCATGGATTTTCTCAGAATGTGAGCTGTTTTCTTCCAGAGCCCTGGGATATTATTTTTTACTCAGTGTTTTACTTTCCTGTGAAAGTTTAAACTCATTTTTAAAACATTTTATTCCAGTGAGAACTATGTTCAATTCAAATTAAAATGGGAACAATGAAAAGTCCTTCAAATCAGGAAGAGCTACTACATGAAACTAACGTATGTATAAGAGTACGTTCAACCCACTTGATTAGTCATCATATTCTCAAATCAATTTTCCCAAAGTTTGGTTTTCCCCAAAGCCATTGAACAATATGGAGAGAATTCCTTTTATTCCTGGTTTAAGACTTACTTCTGACCTACTCTCAACAGAGCAGTGTCTCTCAAACGAGTCTTCATCTTGTTAAACCATGGCTCTGCTCTTGTCATTTACTTAAAGTGCCTTTGTAATTATTCTGTATTTACTCTGGAAAAATGTTTAAATAGCCTTCAGACCATGCAGTATTTGGGAATGCACTGACCTTTGAGGTCCTCAGAGGGTTAGTAATTGGCCCAGTGTAATCTTAGTTGATGCTGAAGCATCAACTAAGGTTTTCTGTCTACTTTCACTTGGCACCAACAAACATCATTAGAGACCAGCCTTAGACATGCAGTTGAGCTTTGGTAAACATCTGTCTCTGGCTACAGTTTAGGAAGAGAGTTGGGTGGAGAACACTGGAGAGTTTATTATATAGGGCTTTGTTGCTTATGTTTATATTGGCGACCTTGGAGTAGGTTTGGAGTGGCTTTTGGCCCGAGTCAGAGTTCAGAGAATGCATTTCTCTGTGAAAACATGACTGCTTTTGGTGGTCTGGTTGGCCTGAAACAGGAGGTACCAGTCCTCAAGTTTGTGTCACATTCTCCAGGAAGATTGTGACTATGTCGCTAGTGTCTGAAAGTCTTAAATGTCAGGATTCTCTGCTAACAAATATCAAATAATTTGAAACCATAGACACATCAACTTCTTTTAGGGTGACTAGCTAAATGCCAGGTTCTCATTAAGCATTCTGGGGATACAACTTTTTTTGCTACCCTACAAACTTCTAATTAAGATGCTATTTAAACACTATGCTTTCCCACAGTATTCACTGGGAAAAATCATGCCTAGCTAAGTAGTCAAGGATAAAGTCATCGAGAGAGAGTCCTCTCTCCCTCCTCCGCTACTGAGATGATGAAGACCTGACTGCAAATTTTCTCAGAATCACCTCTCCTTCTTCTCAGACTTTACCTTAAACAAAAGTCAAATACTCCTGAGCCAGAAAGGGAAACACTATCTTCAGCTCTACGTTCATGAGCTAGTTTTGCACCTCATTTCCGTCAACTTTACTTTGCCTGTCCCTTAATTATTTATCGAAAAATATAGATAATAAAATTCATAATTTTAACCATTTTAAGTATATAGTTCGGTGACAGTAATTGTATTTACATTGTTGGGTAAACATCACCAACAGAAATGTGTATTCAAGTCCTCTGTGCGTTTCAAAAAATGACCAATTTTTGTTAGAGTTGCAAGTTCTTTATATTAATCTTTATATTAAATTAATTAAATATATGATTTGCAAAAATTTTCTTGCACTTTACAGATTGCCTTTTCACTCTATTGTTTCCTTAGGTTACAACAGCTTTTTCGTTTGCTTGCAGTCCCGTTTTCCATTTTCGTTTTGTTGCCTGTTCTTTTGGTGTCATATGCCAAATAGCAATCAGTTCAATAACATTAAACTTACCTGGCAAGTTTTCACAGGGGTTTGACACTCTTAGGGCTTACATATAAATTTTTAATCCACATGAGATGATTTTTGTGTGTGGAGTAATATAAGCGTTCAGTTTTATTCTTTTGCATGTGACTACTCCATTTTCCCAGCACCATTTATTGGAGACACTATTTCCCGTTGCATATTCTTGCTACAATTGAATCTATATTTTATTTGGTTTATTTCTGGGTCTCTGCTCTGTTTTGTTGGTCTGTATGACTGTATTTGTGCTCATGCCAACCAGTTTTAAATTACTCATAGCTTTTCATATAGCTTAAAATCAAGAAGTGGGATGCTGCCAGCATTTTTCTTTACCAGCATTTTTCTTTACCAGAATTTTTTTGTCTATTTTGTGGTTCCAAACTAATAGTAGAATTATTTTTCACTTTTTTTTTGAAAAATAGCTTTGGAAAATTGATAGGTTTGCATTCGTAATATAGACAGCACTATTATTATGGTCATCTTAGCTATATTGAGTCTTAAAAGCAAGTCAAATACCATAAACACTGATGTCTTTCCACTTATTTATGTGTTTTTTACTTTATTTGGGTTCTTTCTATTAAAATTGCACGGTGTCTTTATTACATTATTTACTATCTCATTGGTTTGGGATCGATAGGACATTTCAGTTCAAATTTGTTTGTACACACTTTCTGTCACAGTTACTCAGATATCATAATCTCTATTGTACCAGATATTTTTGTTTGTATTATCTAAGACACCCACTCAGCCAATAAAAGTAACTTTGTATGTTTTTGACCAAAAACTCCATAAATTATCTTCTGCTTCAGAAGTCTTTTGCAAGCTGTAAGATTGTACCTAGAAGGGCTTCATATACCTTTTTGCCTTTGGTGAAGGAAATGATTTATTCTTGGATGACCCCACATTAGAATGTAAATTGTGCCTCCTGGAATCACGACTGTGCAACACAGTGGCTTTGATGTTGGGATGAGTCCTGCCTTAATGACTTATTCCTCAAACCCATTCATTCCTGGTTATCCCTAGCTCTCAGGACAATACATGTACCTTGACTATAGTAGTTAGATTAAAGCTATGTATTTTCAACAAAATACTTAGCTGCTATGCCTTTTTGTTAAATATTTTAATTACTTTGTCTGCTGATTATATATTCAATACTGTTAGTTTTACAGAGAATTATTCTCCTGAATATATATAAACTCAGATTTTCCACACATTAGAACATTTTTATTTTAACTAACTTTGTCCCTTTGATTAATGATTTGTGAATGCATAGAGGTGGAAGAAACTTTAGTCATCATTTAATCATTATTGACACTTTATGAAAGAGGAACTATTAGAGATTTAGAATGCAAAGGAGCAAACTATACTTAGTGTCACAGTCTCTGATTTTGAGATCATTATCCTTGCTAGTAGTCCATTAATCCTTCAAATATGAATTTATGATTTTGCTTTTAGCTTTTCTTTTCACGTGAACTGTTAACCAAGATTACTCTTTGGCTCCAGAATTTCCTCATGGCGTTTTTCACCTCTGCATTTCTGAGAGTATAGATTAATGGGTTTAACATGGGTGTTATCACTGTATAAAACACAGTCACTGCTTTATCAATGGGGAAGGTGACCATGGGCCTAAGGTACACAAATATGCAGGGTACAAAGAAAAGGACAACGACAGTAACATGTGAGGCACAGGTGGAAAGAGCCTTCCACTTTCCTTCGGTGCTGTGGGTTCTTAGAGAGCAAAGGATGAAGGCATAGGAGGTGATGAGAATAGAAAAAATGAGCATGCACATTAACCCACTGTTGGCAGTAACGAAAAGTCCAAAGATGTGAGTATCAGTGCAGGAGAGCTTTAGCAGAGGGAAAAGATCACAAATGAAATGGTCGATGACATTTGGGCCACAGAAGGGCAACCAGAGTATAAAAAGAATTTGAATGAGAGCATGAAGAAATCCTCCAACCCAGGCCACGGCCACCAGGAGGCCACAGACTCGTCTGTTCATGGTGACCATATAGTGCAGGGGCTTGCAGATGGCCACGTAGCGGTCATAAGCCATCACCGTGAGTAGGATGATCTCAACCCCTCCAAAGAAATGCTCTGCAAAGAGCTGAGTCATGCACCCAAGGAAGGAAATAGTTTTCTTCTTAGAAAGTAAGTCAAATATCATTTTGGGAGCCATGGTGGAAGAACAGCAGCCATCTATGAAGGACAAGAAAGATAAAAAAAAATACATGGGGGAGCCCAGGGATGGGCTGGTGTTAATTGTCACCACAATCAGGAGGTTGCCTGCCAGAGTGAGGAAGTAGATGACAGTAAACACAACAAACAGAAGTTTCTGCACATCTGGGTTCTGTGTCAGACCAAGTAGGATGAATTCTGTCACGTTGTTCATTTGTTCCATGAAGCCAGGCCGGCATTGGGATGCTTATCTGCGAATAGTACAGAGATTGCAGTTGTAGCAGGTACAGTTTGATAAAGCAAATAACATGTTGGGTTTATTTTTTGTAAGACAGATGGAAACCCCAGCAGATAAAAGACCTAAAGTTGGGTCATAATACTAGCTGCATAATGAACACCCTTCCTCTTCCATACACTCAGGCACACAGGCTCACATTCATATTTGTATGCACAAGCATGACTAGAATGACAATTGTCATGCCAGACTGCTTTTCTATAATGGTATCTGGATGCTAGCATCCCAGCAATTGCCATAACATTCTCCTCCATTAAAAACATGGATTAAAAGAGTACTTGTAAGGAGAGGTAGAGACTTAAACTTATGAGTGCTTATGAGTGTCTGCCCTACTGTGTGTCTTCTCGTCACTTACAATGATGACATTTGCTGAAGAGTTTGTTCTTTAACTGGCTTCAGGGTGAATATGAAATATCAGGTGAATTCAGTGGGAATTTAGGATTGGTACAGCGACACTCATATTTCAGGAAAAAACTGTCCTGAGTGAAATTTGAGACCAAAAAGATACAAGTGGAAATTAGGATTGCAAGTTTTTACTATATTCAGTAGAACATCATCAGACAGGAAGGATGAAGAACACCCTGAAAAGAATATAAGCAGCAAGGCACACTGAACACTCTCCACATTTATTTGAAACTTTAGAATTAATTAGAATTTTAGAATTTTAGGAAATTCTGAGAATTTTAGGAAATTTAGAATTTATTATTTGGAGAATTTCTGTCATGTTTAGGTTTCAGTGGCATTTTGAAAATTAAAATTCTAGGTTAAGAGAGACTGAATATTTTCAGAATATATTTAGAAAGCAGATGCTTTTAAGGTAAGGAGGTGACTATTTTTTCATTCTGTTTTCTCTGATTAGGAGTCATGTGATATTGTTTACAGACTGTGGTCTTACTGTACCTTGACTTTATTTTATATAAAATAGGAAAAATAATAAATAACATAGAGGAGTTGAAGACTCTCTTTTGTCATAGACTTTATCCTAAAAGTAAAACTTATAGCTCTCCACAATCTCTAAAGTCTTGATGAAAGAATAACATGGGGAAGAACATTTTAAGCAAAATCTAAGGGTCTAAAATACAGGACAAAACTAATAATTTCAATATATTCCGTATAGTGATAGAACATGCTAGAGCAATACATGTATCAAGTATAGAAGAGAGACATTAGTATAGAAGGTCTGCTCACTCCATTTTAGAAATTAGGGCAAAGAACAAAAATATTAAAAACTCTTTCACAAGCCATTAAGGAAATACAATTTAATTCTAGTAAAATACTTTAATTTGGCAAGTCAGCAAAGATTTGTGAGTGCTGTACTAGTGCTGGTGAATGTGTATTGATATATAATATTCTGGAAGCCATTTGACTATATACTTAGGGTTTTATAGCTGATCATGTTGCTTTGTCCACTACATTTTGTAGTTAGGGATCTAATTTAGATAAAAAAATATGGACAAAAATTATACAGGCTGTATTTCACAATAAATTTTTTATGAGGTTGAAAAAGTAAAACAGCCTAAATGTTTACATAAAGAATAATTAAATTATAACTACAAAATATCAGGTGGACATTGAAGTTATTTTCAAGAAGAATTAAGATGTGGAAAGATCCTTTCAATATTATAGTGAGTGGAAAACACAAGATATAAAATTGGCTTATATATTATGATCTAAATTGTCTAAATACACACACGAACACACTCAAAAAAGTATCTGAAAAAATACACTAAAAATTAATCATGCTTCTTTGAATATTGAGTTAATTCTTTGGTGATCTATAAAAATTTTCTGATCTGATTTTTCTACAGATTATATTATCTTTATAATCAGTAAAATAGTAAAGGAAATTTTATGGTTATATCTCAGGTCTGTATTCAGAACATCTTGAGAGTCAGTTTTTCTTGGTTGCGCTAAATAAGCTATTCATTATTCATGAACATCTGTGACAATAGAAACATATGTTTAAATCTGTGTATCAAAGACCCTTCTTACCTTGAGAAAAAAACACTACTAGGATGTCACAGATTGTACCTACCTCTCTGAATACAGGTGGCAGAGAAGTGACAGTTTCATCCCGTCACAGTCACTTTACCCGGACGGCACATTGCAGGTATGCTGCAGTCACTGACCCATCACCAACTACTACTTTGCAGGTTCATTAATTTTTATCTAAGGGAAAGTGTTTCCTTTTTTCACTTAGTGACTTACAAAGGATTGCCAAGAGTATATTCAAAATGTTGCTACATTCATGGTTGGTTTTACTTTTTCCTTTTAGGTCATTGTAAGTGCGAGGCAGAAGCATCCCATCTCAGATAAGAAATTTCTCTAGTTAGAAACATTCTAAAGCATTAGGTTTCAAAAGAATTGTTGGGAAAAAACACCTAGCCTTTGGAGGACATCTCTCTCCAACCTACCTCACTCACATTTGCCAGTCTTTCTTGATGATCAGATGAAATAAAACAACTACTTGATCTGTGATCTAACGTGGTTGAAGGTCTTGAAAACAGGAACCATGTGAGAGAAGAAATAGTAGGAATTGTACACCTTTTTAATAGTCAGTCTGCAATCAGCCTGGAGTTACTTCCTTTGGTTGCTAGGAGTCAGGATCCAAATGGGTTGGAAACTGAACCAGCAACTTCTGTGATCCATGGCTGGTTCATCTTATATAGTTTTCTGTGGTCTGTCCTTATCAACATTTTCAAGTACGGTTTGAGGGAAAGAGTGAAATGGATCTCACTCAAATGTGAGGAGTTAGGGTGGCTCTGACCTTTCAGCTCCCTGAGGATTAGAATTAGCAGCTTTTGTTCAAGATGGCAGCCAAAACAGCTTATCCTTTTTCTCTTGTGGTGCTGGCATCTATCTGTTGCCAAGAGGGTGGTGGGGTGCTTGCTGGGCTGGGCTAGCAACTTCTCTATGACTGTTTATAGGATCCTAGAATTTGGGAGGTAAGGAACAGAATGTTCTAGTCCTGGGAGAATGGGTGCATGAGTCAATCAGTTAAAAGGCCCTAATAATACCCATCTCAGAGTTGTGAGGCAGGTAGCAGTGAGGGCATCTGACTCAGGGCAGAACTGCTTTTCCACTGCTAATGCCCCAAGCATAGACACATGCAGACTGGGGTATGTAAGTCTAAATCATGCTGAAGATAAGAGAGGTCCTTGAGGGGCTCTAGAAAGGAAATGTGGCTACTCTGAGAACTAATCCATTTGGATCATGTTGTCTACAGGTTGCTCTATTAAGTGTGGCATTTCGTTTAATTCTCCAGAGTCATTCTGAAGGATTATTCATTCTTTTATGTTTAAGGATATTGATGCTCACTGTGAGCATCTTTAGTTTAAGATTAAAAAAGTTAACATCTGGCAGAGTTTGGATTTAAATACAGATTAGTACTAAACCTGAACTCTATATTATAGCTCGCTAGACACTGCCTTGAGCACAGGGGGTGCTGGGAGAGGACATGAGGATTCCGACGGGCTGTGGGCTACATTTATCACCTGTATCAGGCAGGATGCATTGTCAGTTTCCATGTGTAGCCGTGACATCAGGGAGAACATCTTTTCATCCTTTCCTACCAGTGTTCTCCATCTGGGACACTGCCTAAGCATACTCTCGGAAGTTTTAGTTCTGAAAATTTTCTGATGCAGCACAGTAGCAGTGAATATTGAGCATCCAGTTAAAATTTTAGGACAAGGGACAATCTCTGCACAGGAATAGCTATTACCCTTCTCTCTTTCTCCTGATAAAACCTTCCCCACAACGTCCGCGCCCCCCCCCCCCCCCCCCCCCCCCCCCNCTTTCTCCTGATAAAACCTTCCCCACAACGTCCGCGCCCCCCCCCCCCCCGCCCAGGTATCAGGTAGTCGTGTGTGTGGGTGAAAGTGTGTTCCAACCCCAGGACATCTATGAGACTCGGATTAGTCTAAAGCAATTATGGTAACACTCTTCTTTCTAGTGATTAATTTGAGAATAAGCATGTGATGCAATAAGCTACAAGTCGAAAGGCAGACTAAGGGGTTTTTCCTGGGTGGTGGGTCTCTGTTCTTAAAAGAGTCGTGAAGAACAATTTTCTGAATAATGTCTTCTGTAAGGAATTGGGACTGGGAAGGAAGCTGAAACAGTTAAAACATGCCCACTGTTTGCAAGGTGATTTCTACATTGTTGTATTTTGTTCGAAAAGTAGAGAATCTTGGCAAGTAGAAAGCAACATCAATTTGAGGTAACTTGGTGGGTTCATATTTTTAGTCTTAATGGCAATTAGAAGTCCCTGTAGAAAGTTCTTTGGCATTTACAAACAAACAAACAAACAACACAAACTAATTGTAATTATGGATGACAATATATATTTGACATACCCGTGCAACTGTTTTTTCAGTTTAATATATTTACTCAAAGTGCCCTCAATGGATAAGTACTCTCTGGCATCAACATGTTTCATGGATAAACTAAAACTATAATATAATTAATATAATATAATAACCCAGTGCTGACACAGAGTTAGAAGTCCAAGCATAAAATACCTATACTGAACAAGTTTTACTGAAGAAAAATAATTGTTCGCTTTATTGGTACTTAGAAGGTACTATGTCAGAAAGAAGACAGACAAGGATATTTATGGGAAGCACTATGACACAACACATGTAGCAGTATTTGGGACATAATATACCTCCTTGACAATCTCACAGGGGCATGCACTAATCTGGGGTGAAACTACTCAAATTGCACAAATCTACCAATGTCTAATAGCAATGAAACATCTGTGTACCTTGCCAGATATTCTGTAAGGATTTTAGTTGCTGATCTTGGGGCTATTGTATCTTTTGGTTTCAGGCATTATATTCAAGTCTTTGGTTAATATTGAGTTAATTTTTATATGTATTTTGTATGTTTTCTTTCTTTTGCCTGTGACTGTCCAGTTTTCCCAGTACTATTTATTGAAGAGACTGTTCTTATTACATTTTATGTACTTAGATGCTTGATTAGCATTAAGTTCATAAATTAATTGTCCTTGTATGTGTGGGTTGATTTTTTTGACTCTAGCTCTATTCCATTGTTCTGTGTGTCTAATTTTACTCCAACACCCTGCTGCTTTGATCACTATTGCTTTGTAATGTAGTTTGAAGTTAGGAAGTGTGGTATTTCAATTTTTATTCCTATGTGATGCATCTCAGTGACTATAAGCATTTGGAGGTGAACACTTGGAATATTTCCAATATTTTTTCAGTATTGGTTTGACATTTGGTGTTTTTTTATGGTTCCAAATTAATTTTTAGTTTTTGCTCTATCACTGTGACTAACATCCTGTGATTCTTATAGGGGTTACATTTAATATGTATATTGTTTTAGTTAATATAGACTTTTTAACAATGTTGAGTCTTCTAGTCTATGAGTAGGAATGGGCTGGGCTGATGTGTTTATTGTACAATTGGGAGATTGAGTTAGTATCTCAACCTCTGGTGACTTTAGTCAGTGGGGATATTTCCTCAGGGATTTGCAAACTAAACAAAACCCTGTGTTGTTTACATGGCATTAGAGTCCTTCATATCCTTAGTTCATAATACTCAAGAGCTTATAGGAGGAATGCTTTATTATATTATTTTCCAGATCATGAATTTAGACTATTAATGCATAAATTTAATGTTCAGGGAGAGGACCACTCAGGTAAAGATGAATTTTCCCAAATATCTGTTTCTAAGGCAAAATAATTTAAAAACAATGGTAATTAATTCCTGTGAGGGCAGAGCCTTAAGTAGAAAGATAGGTCCTTTAGCATTCTCAGTATCTTCTCTGAACACTAAGATTCAAGAAAATGCTTTCTAATTTAAGAGCAAAATAGTAGGGGTTATTAAGTAATGGAGGTATTTTTTCTTTTGTTCTGTAGCTTTAGAGCTTGATGCTGAAGACAAGAAAACTCCCCTTGATACCAAGACTATCTTTTTTTTTTTTAATGGTAAAGACTATCTTTGAGGCTCAAATTTATCATAGCACTTTGTTTTTCTTTGATTTGAGTTTTTAAGGCATTGTTCTTGGCAAATACTTGCTGAATTTATTTGAATAAATTTGTCTCATCATGATATTTTCTGCTTCCTGTAATATTGTTCAGTCAGTGGGGACTTGTGAAATACACATAACATGAGATGATTTTTGAGCTCCTATAGAAGGTGTTATTCTTACTTCTGAGTACATTGGATTTTCTCCCTAACTACAGAGACAACGACGGTAAGTTAATTGAAATCATGTATTTTAATCCAAATTAGTACATTTCCATTTTCTTCAAAAGAACTGATTACTAAATTTATTGAAACATTACTTTCCAATATTTGATGGGAGATCACTTTTAGATGTCTTAGGAGTTTTTGCGGAAATATTTATTCTCATTACATTAATATATCTCTAACTTTTCAGGAATGAGTTTCTGTCTTATGAATTTTGAGTCAATTTGTAAGCTTTTGATTGTGCATATAGTAGCAGATGGTAGCTGGATAGGTCGCTGAGGAGTTCTTACAGGGGCAGGGCAAGTGATGTGATGGTTTGGAGAGTTAGAGATTGGTTGATGTACAGTCATTCATTTCCTTGAAACAGTGCTCTAACTTTAATGATTTTCAGGAACAACAGAGGGAACAATGACACCTTGTACTGATAGCGTAAGATATGAGAAGGAATCAAGAATAAGGAAGGCAAATTTGAGGTAGAACTGATAAGACAGAGCATGTAACTGTCGCTGTACTCTCGGGAGGTGGCTGTGCTGATGTTGTGCTGTGTGTTCGGTGACGCAGAGATGAGTCTAGCAGACAAGATGTCAGTATGGAGATGGAGGGCTACTGCTCCACTAGGCAAATAGCAAACCTCCCAGCTTCTACTTCGCTTTTATTGAGCAGGAGAACAAGTAACAAGCTTATGTCATTTGCTACAAAAAGCACATCCCAGAAGTACAAGTTCTGGTAGTTGTGTGCCAAGCCAGTCTGCATGTAACTAGCCTCTACTATGATCTAACAACCTTTTGTTTTATTTATCTTTTTCCGGACAGAAGGAATGTATGTTTCAATCCTAATAGCTGGGAAGCTCTTGTCAGCAGACTTGTTTGCTAGTCTGCAAGGATCTCAGTCATAATGAGCACCCTTTGCTGTCCTTATCTTCTTACTGTGTGAAAGAGTGTATGCCCAAGAGCCTGGGAAGCTCTTGTTAGCAGACTTGTTTGCAAGTCTGCCAGGATCTCAGTCATAGCACCTCTTTCACTCCTTGACCGTTGCTCACAGCTTTTGTAGCCTCTGGCTTCCCCCAACAAGTAAACTTCACATTATCGAGACAGGTTAGCATGAGAGGGTGGAGAAAAAGAGTAATTTTACTGTTTAATTGATGAAAATTTCAGCTCTAGAACTGAATCCAAAAGGAAAATGCATTAAAATATGGAATTAGCAAGGAAAGAATAAACCATCAGTAATGGTTGGAAATCTGTGTTAAAATGCAGACATAGGGATACTTTTCATTCAGACTCTTCTTAACCTTTCTTGGATCTTGTTCTAACCAGGCAAGACTTCTGCTACAATGGATGTGATCCTATAATATGACTGATTTTCTGCATCCTGATTAATCTCTGTTCACTAGAGAGTTCAATGAACTCTCAGATTCATTAACACCTGATTCTACATTTCATACATCAGCAAAAGAACTGCAGTGGATTTTATGGGGTCGCAGGTGGTGGTTTTGGGTACCAACCCACTTGTCCAAACTCTGGCATTACTGATTCTCCTAAATAAACTGGATCTATATACTGCAAAGGAACTAAGTGCTAAGGAGCTAGAGATAGACATCCCAGATTTGAATAAATCCTCAATTTTTTTTAATCATTAAGACTTTGGCCAAGTCATTGGTTCTCCTAACCACAATTTCCCTTTCTTTAAAATATAATGTAATGTGTACTGATGGTATAACATAATGTGCACCAAGCTCATAGCATTGTTGCAGTTATGAGGTTAAACGAATGTAATGATTTAATAGTGTCTAGAACATGGAAAACACTCAATAAAAATTATTATTATAGGAACTAGAGGGTATAAAAACTGTCTATTCTGTTAAGAATAGGAAAACAGATTTATAGTAAAATTTTACTTTTCAAAATGTTTGACTGTTTGGGATTTAAATAAGTAGCAAAATTTTCTGTTTGGGAAGAAATTTGCTTAATTCTTGGCCTCTCAGTTGCAGCCTGAGGGTCCTTTCATGGAAGATCAGTTTTACCCTGTTAGATCAACACTTTTCTCCATTTGTCATTTCTCCAAAAATACAGGTGTCAAAAGATTTGCGTGAAAGTAGGCACATATTTGAACATTGGATTAGGACAGAAAAAGGAAACTGGCCACATTTTTGAATATGTCAATTCACAGAGGACATCAAAGACATCAATTTTTATCTGAGGCCAGCTTGTTTTGTTTGTGTGTTTGTTACTTTGTGGTATGGGACAAAAGGCAACAGATGAAAATTGGAGCTGAGAACTGTTTTTGAAATATACTCTAACTCCTTCAAGATTTGCAAGAAACAGTAGTAGGTGAAATGAAGACAATGATTTGATTTTGGGGTTTTCTACATGATTTTGATCCTAAAATTGAATCTTTGATACAGACCTTCAGGTGATTATAAAAACATTTTATTGTGTTGGTTTCCCCAAGGGCCATCTACTCTAGAGAAGAGGTGGCAATTAGAAGTGCACTCAACTTTCTTCTTAAGGGTTCTTGTGCCTGGAAGGCTTTTTGGAAGCACTGAGTTATCCCAAAGGGACACCACTATCCTTGGGCTTATGACTCTAATGGTAGCTTCTCAGTGAAACATTTGTGGGGTCATAGGGTCTCCTTTTCATTATCTCATTTTACCATTCACTGCCTGTGTGCTTTAACAGTATGCAAGAAGAACAAGGGAATCCAAGAGCTAGGGGAAAGTAGGAATTAATAATGACAAAACAGTTTTAAATAGTATTTTAAAATTTAACTGAGTGATGTGTGTATTCCTCATCAAGTAAATGGAAATTAACCTGGAATTAAACTGATTTGGTTGATTATTCATTCTAAGTTGAAACCAGAGTTCGGTGTCTTTGGCTGATAGACTAAGGGTGGCATTTCAGGTGGTTGTGATACACTGGGGTAGTTGTGGCACCCATACCTTCTAGCCTGATTTTCTCAAAACAGTTAATGTCCAGTATTTCTCTCAAGACTATGCCAGTTTGGTGAATTGGTGACAGTTTCACAAGCATATTATAAAACTAGCTTCAATATACTCAGGTAATGCTTCCTGGTGTGTCAATGTACAATTCTCTATGTTTTTCATGTGTGTTTCATTCAATTTAAAACTTTTTGGTTTCAATTTCTGACCTCTGAAAATAAGGAAGTATTATTTTTTGAGCATAAAATTAGGAATTCCGGCTGTAGAAATTTAGAATATATTAAAAACATAAGGAAATAAAGGATCATTATCTCAGTCAGTAGTAAATATAACAATTACTTCCTTAAATTTTCTGTCATGTTTTAATATGGATGAAATCAAACCAATTGAAATGGATAAAAAATAGCATGTTTATTTTTAAAAAAATGTAAGTGAAAATTTTGAATTTGAATTTTCTTTTTAAAAGATATATATATATAAAGCCTGTAATCTGAAATAATAATTTCATAACCATTATACACTAACTTGTATTTGCATTGTAATTAGGCTGTAGATTCTTTTATGGGTTTTTCATTCATGTTATTTTACATACTCTTTAAGTCTTGTTAGCTTCCTAAGTTGCCATGACTAGTGATTACATTATTCTATGAGATTGATGTTCAGGTGAAATTTTGCGGACTACTCTGATGCAAAGAAATAGCGTTCCTTGCTTGTAGGTATCCTATGTGTTATGAGAATACTTTTGAGACCCGGATGGTAAAGACTGAAAGTACCTACAAAAAGGGTTTTGTGGTATGTGTCCTAGATTTGGGAGGTGGAGTTTGGGCTCTTTCATGAGTTGATGGCTCATTTTTCCTTTCTTCTCTCTCTCTTTTTAAAGGTTGATTATTTCTCCTGCAATTTTTGTCACACAATTCTCATAGATGGAGACTAAACGGAATGTGACTGAATTCATATTACTAGGTCTTACACAGGACCCCAAAATGCAGAAAGCAGTGTTTGTGGTATTTTTGATTCTGTACTTGGTAACACTCTCCGGCAACCTTCTCATTATATTTACCATTACCACTAGCCCGGCGCTGAACTCTCCCATGTATTTCTTCCTGACCCACCTCTCCCTGATAGACACCATTTATTCCTCTTCTTCAGCTCCTAAGCTGATTGTGGACTCTCTTCACAAGAATAAAATCATCTCCTTTACTGGGTGTATGGCTCAAGCCTACGCAGAACACATTTTTGGCGCCACTGAGATCATCCTGCTGACGGTGATGGCCTACGACCGCTACGTGGCCATCTGCAAGCCCCTGTACTACACCACCATCATGAGTCACAGGCTGTGCGTTCTCCTGCTGGGAGTGGCTTGGACGGGAGGGTTTCTCCATGCGACCATTCAGATCCTCTTTACGGTCTGGCTGCCCTTCTGTGGCCCCAATGTCATAGATCACTTCATGTGTGACTTGTACCCTTTGTTGGAACTCGTCTGCATGGATACACATACCCTTGGTCTCTTTGTTGCTGCCAACAGTGGGTTCATTTGCCTGTTAAACTTCCTCCTTTTGATGGTCTCCTATGTGGTCATCTTGCGCTCCCTAAAGAACCTTGCCTTGGAGGGGAGACGCAAAGCCCTCTCCACCTGTGTGTCTCACATCACAGTGGTTGTCTTATTCTTTGTGCCCTGCATATTTGTATACCTGCGCCCGATGACTACGTTGCCCATTGATAAAGCGGTGGCTGTCTTTTACACTATGGTGGCTCCGATGTTAAATCCCTTAATCTACACCCTCAGAAATGCTGAAGTAAAAAATGCTATGAGGAAGCTCTGGAGGAAAAAAGTAAGCTCAGATAATGATTAAACAGAATCATTGAGTATTAAGAGATAGGAATACTTATGATAATCTCATGTATGATAATCTCTTGATGTACAGATTAAGATTTCAACTTTAACAAAGGGTTGGATAATCTCACAGATAGTCCTTTGAGCACAGAGTTAAAGCTCAGACTGGAGTCCAGACTTACTTTCTCCCATTCCATTGCTTGTCATTAGAACATGTTGCTCATTACTTACTAAATATTTATTGATTACCTACAAATCTGAAATATCTTTAGAAGCTATGAGGTATGAATTTAGACTACTGCATTGATATTAACATAGACTTATTATGGTTTGGTTACTACTATTTACTGAAAATAGCATATTTAATGATATTTCTCTACTTTAAATTCTGGGCTTGAGATATGCTCTTTTGTGATTTTATTATTTATAAAATCTTGGTTGTACAGTAAAATTATTTCTGGCATTGTGTTAAATAATGTACACATTTCACCATCCAGATTCCAATCAGAATACAGACCACATGGTAATTTATACAGGGAAAATTTAGATACTGCTAGTAATTATGTTGGGGTGCTGACTATAATGGGCAACGAGTACTCTAAAGAAATCAATGGCACATCTATAAAAAAGATGAAGGGATGATACTAAGTGAAATAAATAAAAAAAAAGAAAGAAAAGTACTGGATGATATCCTTACATGTGCTATATAAAGAAACAAATGTTAGGGGCCTCCCTGGTGCCACAAGGGGCTAAGCACCACACTGTGAAGCATCCTTAGCCACTGCAGCATGGATTTGATCCCCTGCCAGGGAGGTGACCCACATGGTGCAGCAGATCTCTCCTGCCTTGCCTGCTGTTCCCTTCAGCAGTGTATTTCAGTCAGTCTGCCTGCTCTGTTCCCCACTCTGTCTCTAGTGAATCCCCTTATTCCTCATACCTCTGGCCTATACCCCAGTTCTTGTATTTATAAATGAAAATCTTTTTTAAAAAGAAACAAACATTAAATTAATAGGCAAAACAACAAAACCCTTGGATTGTGTTAGTAGAACCGAAGTTTTAAAGGTGTTAGAACATGGGAGGTAGGAGCAAATGTCTGAAGGAGTTCAGTGGATTGCGGTGGAGGGTTATTGGTAGTTTGTGATGGGCCATGGTGTAGTAACACACATTTAAACAGGTGTGACGCTGTACTCCTAATGAAAACACCTATAGTGTTGTAATGCAGTGGAACTTCAATTTGAAAAAAGAATGCCCTGGGGCCAAGATATTAGTAGTCTAGGAAGGGACACATTTACAAAGTTGCCCAAAGACTGATCTCCAGTCTTTCAGGGAAGATGTAGTTGTTGCCCATGTATAGCAGAGAAATTTACTAGGTTCAGGACTACATCATGGTAGCTGAACACAGGCTGGCAAACAAGAAAGGAAATGGCAAGCTGGGAGCCTCTCATTGGGGTGCTGGTGGGCTAAGTCTGATGAACAAGGAACTGTGACCTATATGGGCAGTGGAAACAGGGTGCAGGGAACAACTGGACCAAGACTGAGAGAAGATATCCCGCAATGGTGCAGATCATGTAAGCTAGAAACTTGATCTCTAGGGTGACTAGGAAATTGGCTAGAACCTGCCTGCGGAGATGTCACTGAAATTGTCCATGGAGGTGTCAACATCAGCATCAGTGGTTGTCTCTCCCCCCACCCACACCCTCCAACATACAGTCCTGGAAACATAGAGCAAGATGAGAAGAGAAGCCTGTGTACATAAGGATATGATGCCCCTTTCAATGTCCTCTGTTGACAAAGTGTGACATCATGTCAAGTCAAATGCAGGGGAGAAATAGACAGGGCTCATTTTCATTAAATATGGAGCAGGCAGTGAAGGGTGTATTTGGAGCTGAGAGGCTATCCATTGATAACTGGAATAAAAATTCTATTAATTCTTACAACCTAGTTTATAGAAGTTTGTGATGCAGATATATGCTATGCTTTGCCTAAGCCTCAAGGTCATGGAAGAACTGAAATATACACTGCAATCAGACTCTTTGTCCTATATGCATTTTTAAAAAGATTTGTTTATTATTCATACAAGAACCAGGGTATAGACCAGAGGTGCAGCGGGGGGCAAGGGTAGTGGTGAGAGGATTCACCAGAGACAGAGTGGAGAACAGAGCAGGTGGATCTACTGAAATATACTGCTGAGGGGAGCAGCGGGTGAGACAAGAGAGATCTGCTGGAGGTGGTGGAGAATGAAGGGGTAGAACACAAAGGACCTGGTATACTATCATAAATTTAGGATGCAGATCTTCTCTCAGTTCTTCCTGAAGAGACATGTGGCCTTTTACCAGGGTAATTGTGCACTGGGGAAAACTAAGCAATTATACCTATCCAGGACTGTTGGGCACTGACTCCAAGCTAACAATGATTCAAGGAAATCCAAACACCAGTGTGACCCCCTCAGTGAGAGCAGAGACTATGGGCATCAGGTAATCACTGGAGTTTTAGCTCAGGTATATCTCACAACCTGCTGACTGCTCTTCTGCTGCCAGTCTTGTCTCATTCAGTCATTTTCCATATTTCACTGTAACGTTCAAACCAAGATGCATAACTCACAAGCTTACACAGTCCTTACAGTAGTACTAACTTTAAACTTAGACGCTATTACGAGGCACCTTTTGATCTTCTCTGTACAGATATCTCCAATTTCATGTCTTGCTATTTACCCTTTTATGGACTCAGACTCCTGTCTGGTGCCTCGCATGCTATGGAGGGTCAATAAGTGATGGTGAGTTAGATGAAATAATGATGTCAGCCTTGTGGAATTGGGCAGGTGTTCTGCATACTCTTTTTTTTTTTTTTAAAACTGCCTGACATGTATAACGTATTCCGTCTTCTAGTACACTCTCCTCCATCTCATGGCCATTTACTTTGCCAACAGACTTCCTCTGAGTTCTGTTTTCAATTTCTTTTCTTCTAGGAAGCCTCTCTTCACCTGAGAGGTTGTGGTTCCTTTGCCGCATGCTTTCATAGCGCAGTGTGTTTCAACTGAGCTACTGTTTACAACACTGTTGTTTTCTACTCTTTTCTGGGATTATTTCAATGGATCCATTAGCTCTGTGAAGGGAGGACTCACACAAGTCCCAGCAGTTATCAATGAGTCTGATCTATTCCTTAGGCTCAAAATATTTGTTGCTTAGTGCATAGAAAGAATGAATGGAATATATTTATCTTAAATTATTTGCTGTGCAGACGGAGCTATATATTTCTAAAAATAGCTGTTAGTAGTGAAATGTGATCTCAAATTAAACTGAATTACAGAGTACCAAACAATTCATATTCATGAGATAATAAAATCTTGCTGAAGGTAAATGTTTGCATATAGATAATGTTTTGCTGAGAGTCTCAGTTTTAATTTCTCTCTCATACTCAGCTTCAAAAGGAATAAAAATAAATTGTGGTTTCCATAAACATCAAACTAGAATTGTCCTCAAAATTTGATTCATATAAAGGTATGAAAGAATTCTTTAACCCCCAGTATTATCTTTGTACTCTGTATTTCACTGATATTTCACTTTATATTTTAGTTCAATAATTATCATGCACATTGTGTTATTTTGTTTAAATATTATTAAAGAGTAGGCAAAGTTTTATTGATTATGATTGTATATTTAATAGAAATTCCGGTTTGACATTGAGATTTTCTTTTACTTAAGTCATTGCTCTTTCTGATGTGTTAGCAGCTTGAGATACATAAACAATACTGAAGCATTCTGAAACCTACAAAGAATTTGGAAATATGGTGTGATTTTCATTAAATCGCCATAGAAGTTCAGTGGCCCATTACTTTTAACTCTAAAATGGTTATATGCTATAAAGATACAAGCAATATATTATTATACCACTCACTACCTAAAAATGAAGTTATTAATGACAAATTGTTGATTTTTTAGTTGTAGATAATGAGCTAACATAGTTCCTTGCTAAAATAAAGTAACTAGTACAATTATTTTATAACTCACATAATCACTACCTGACAGTGTGTAATAGCTATTGAGACTAGGAAATCAGATTCTGATTATGGTTCTTTGATATACCTGCTTTTGGTACCTTCTACTTTCTGTCAGTTTTTTCACTTGTAGTAAGGCATGAACAGTACCTATCTCACTGGATTGTTACAGAGATTATGCTAGTTACAATACATTTCATTATTGCTTTCACTTTATTAGAAAGCAAGCCTGTGAATCTATATGCATGGATGAATTAGTAAAACTAAACCCCATTTGGTAATATGTTCTAAATTTGCAGAGTCTCTGGATGATGTTTTTCTCTTTCTTGTATACATGTTTTTTCCTATCATTGCACTGAGATATATCTTTATCCCATAGATATTCCTTGCTGAGATCATTCACCATGTATTTTGGACTGTTGCTTCAGTCGAATCAATTGTGTGCTTCAAATACACTTATTTGTCACCCTGAAGTAGCTTTCTTACCATACAGCTTCTTCATGGCATCTTTCATCTGTGCATTTCTCAAGGTATAGATTAAGGGATTTAACATGGGAGTTATCATGGTGTAGAACACAGCAACTGCTTTATCAATGGGCAGAGTAGCTGCAGGTCTCATGTACACAAATGTGCAGGGTACAAAGAACAAGATAACCACTGTGATGTGGGAACCACAGGTAGAGAGGGCTTTGTGCTTTGCCTCCAAGCTGTGGTTCCTCAGGGAGTACAGAATGGCTGCATAGGAGATCATCAAGAGGAGGAAGTTTAACAGGCAAATGAACCCACTGTTGGCAGCGACGAAGAGCCCTAGAGTGTGGGTATCCATGCAGGCCAGATTGAGCAAAGGATTCAGATCACACATAAAGTGGTCAATGACATTAGGACCACAGAAGGGCAGTTGGAAGATGAAGAGGATCTGTATGGTGGCATGAAGAAAGCCTCCCATCCACACCACTCCCACTAGTAGGCCACATACACGCCAGTTCATGATGGTCGTGTAGTGCAGGGGCTTGCAGATGGCCACATAGCGGTCATAGGCCATCACAGCAAGCAGGATGACCTCAGCACCTCCAAAGAAGTGTTCCCAAAATACTTGGTTCATGCATCCATTGAACGAGATGGTCTTTTCATAGAGTGAATTTATGATCAGTTTGGGAGTGCTGACAGAGGAGTAGCAGGCATCAGTGAAGGAGAGATGGGCCAGGAAATAGTACATTGGCAACCCTAGTGATGGACTAGCATTTATGGTGAACACAATGAGCATATTTCCCACCACAGTGATGATGTAGATGAGAGAAAATGCAACAAATATGATCTTTTGCATCTTTGGATTCTCTGTGAGTCCCAGTAGCACAAAGTCTGTCACGTTGTTCCTAATCTCCATGTGTTTCATGTGATGATTAATTACATTACCTGAAAAGACAATGATTTTTATTTTTATTTATTTATTTATTTATTTATTTTTTTTATTAAAATATTTTAAAATTTACATATACTTGCCATTAATTGTAATCCCCATGTATTCCCCATCACCATCTCACCAGAAGACAATGATTTTTAATTAATGAACCTTGGAATTATTAAACTTCTCCATTCTACTAAGTAGGAAATACCTGGATTCTATTGAGTTGTCAGTTTTTTAAGATTTTTTTTTAAATTGAGTATATATTAATTTACAGCGTTGGTCAGTTATTATGAAGTTTTTGTTTCTAGAAAGCAAAAAAGGTCATGAGTTGTTAAATATTATTCAAATTGTCTTATAGATGAAGGTTCTGTTAAGAGTATAGACAGAAGGAAATTTTGTAAACATAAGTAGTAGACTTTAGTCAGTGGAGATGACTTGATTAGAACCTAACTGGAAGTAGTCACTCGTGTTGTGTTAACAACACCGCAGTGACAGATGAGAATTGTGGAGCAAATTGTAGGATGCAGGATGCTGCTGAAGAGCAAGATCCTGGCCTTTGTATTGCTAGAATAACCATACAGCATCAGTTGTGAGGGGAAGGAGGACAAGAAAATGGAGGGGTGAAACTAGAAAAAGTACTCTGTCATCTGTAGTAGCATTTGCCCCCAGGTACTTCTCATCTGCTTGATGACTTGGTGTTGTGATTGAGATGAAGCCCTAGATCCCCAGCCATGGTTTCCATCTTATCAACAAGGCTTTCCACTGATCAGTTTCTGGGGTCCCTTGTCATACATTGGTCCTTGGCCCCCTGGGCATTCCTGGTCATACCTCATGATGCATAGCCTTCCCACAGTGATCAAACTTTATGCTCTTGGTTGATTTGAAAGCACCTTGTAAGGTTTGACTCCTATGACTGATTGACTGATCAGTTCTGACCTTGTATAGGAATGCAGAGTTGCAGGTAACAAAAGATGGTGGCTGAACAGCCCACTTAGGATTAGCAGACCCACATATCTTCCTTTTAAAAATTTTATTTAAAGAGAGGAAAGACAGGAGGAGAGGGAATATCATTAATATACCACTGAGAAGAAATGGAAGTTTTATATACAGATGGATACATGTTACAGTCTGTAGTAGACATAAAAAAGAGGGTATTTCAAAAGACACAAAAACACTGATTCAAAAGAATACCTGCACCCCTATGTTTATAGCAGCGCTCTTTACAATAGGTAAGACCTGGAAACAACCCAAATGCCCAACAACAGATGAGTGGATCGGGAAGCTGTGGTACATATACACGATGGAATACTATTCAGCAATCAAAAATGAAAAACTAGACGTATTCATAGGAACATGGATGGGACTGGAAGGGATTATGCTCAGTGAAGTAAGTCAGAAGGCAAAAGAAAAATACCAGATGATTCCTACCCTAGGGGGAATATAAGGGAACCAAATAAGGACCAAGGAAAGGAATAAGAACAACAACAATAATAATACCAACAAGAAAGAAACAAAAACCAAAAATGAAAAGAAAAGGACAAACAGGAGACACTTGGTGGGGAGGGAAGAGGGAAAGGATGGAGGGCAGACGGGATCACGGGGGACTGAAGTGATGGTGCACTGGTGTTACGGTGATGGGGAATACATGGGGATACAATTGATGTCAAATATATGTAAATTAAAAAAATAAAATAAAAATTAAAAAAAGGAAAATAAAATGGGCAATCAAAATTGAGAGCAACAAATGCTATCTTATTTATTTTATTGGATACTATGTACAAAGGAATAATCTTTAAAAACCTTTTTCAATTTATATAAAACTATTGTAATTTAAAAAAGGGGGGTATTTGGTGAGTAAATAGTTCAGGAAGCAGGTAGGCTGTAGATGGAGAATGTAATCACATCACCAAGTTTATTTGGTCCACCTATAGTGGAGGAAACATTAGTAACCATGGGTGGTTCTGGGACATTCCAACCTATGACTTGAAAAACTGGGGGATACTTTACATGGACTCACTTAAAATAGGCTTGTGTAGTGGGTAATAAAATTAAGGAACATACAACTACCAAGTTGCTGTTATTAAGAGACAGGTAGTGGCTCTTATTGGGAAAGTTACAGGAGATAAGCAAAACTTCAATATAAAGAGGTCTCTGGAACAAGCAGCACAGGATTTTTAGAACTAGAAGAAAAATTAACAAAAATAATAAAGCTGTACCAAACAAAATCCAGATATTTAAGATTGAGACCTGACAACCAATTAGTTGGATTAAGCCAATAGGCAGTGTCATTTAACTGTGCTAATGTGGCATTTTGGCTTCTTGTAATTGTGCCAATTGTTGCGGTAGTTTGTCTTTAAGGTCTATGACATCATGTTCAAGGTTATTATGGAACATACCATGAAGTTGTCTTTGAACCTCTACCCAGGAGAAGATTGTATTAAAAGGAATAGGAGTTACTTAGAATGGTATCACAACAAACCACAATAGAGTTTGTGGTGGTCAGAGGGCTTGTTGATGTTCACCAAGCCAGGATACAGCAGCCTCAAGGGCATCAAGTCTTGATTCGATGTTCTGGAGGACTGCACAGTAATGGGAAAGGATCCTCTTTTCTCTTTCAGACTCATATGGGTGGCATTCTGGGTGGTGGTTGAATCACTAATGGCTAGAGCTCTGGAAAAGGATTGGTCCTCCTTTTGATGCTAGCTCATGATACTGCTTCTGCTGGAACCCAGAGTGGTCCTGTAGGTGATAAGACAGAAACATACCCTCTCCCCCATGTTAAAGAATCTATAGTTCCCAGCCAAGTTGTTTCTTGCAAAGGGTGGCAATGCAGGACCGAGGGCCTACTGCCTGGTTCTGCTGGGATAAAATGTTGTCTACTGCCATGAGGCCAGACATGTTATGAGTTAAATGTTGCTCAACATAGTTGATAGGCTGGAGAAATTGTAACCTAAGAAGTTAAAAGTAAATAAAGCTTTGTATATTTGTTTCTGTGGGGGCAAGTTGCTCTCCAGATTGTCCCCTTTTTTGGTTTTATTAGAAAAAGCTTAAGGACCATTAACACATCCTACGACCATAGCTTGACGTATGGGGGCTATAGGGAATGCCAATGTGTTGAGTGCCCCGATGAGATAAAGAAAGGCTGTAACAGATTCAGAAGCATAAACTGGGCTATTGTTAGTTTTTATACCTGTGATGGCAAATGCCGAGTAGAGATGACCATGACATGAGAAGAACCATCGCTGGCCTGTGCTGTGGGCCACAGAAATCTAAAAGGTGTCTATTGTAACATGAAGATGAGATAGACGGCCAAAAGAAGGGAAGTGGGTGACATCCATTTGTTATAATTTATCACCACACGGCTTTAGTGCCACACGGATTAATGCTTGAAAGAAAAGTGGGGACAGAACGTTGACAAAGAGCACAAGCGCAAACAATAACCTATTTCTGTACAAGGGGAATGTCAAACATTTTTGCCAGACTGCGACTACCTTGATGAAAAAAGGAATGACAAGTTATAGGATCTCCAAACATGTTAAACACCTAAGGGCTGTATCAGATATTTCATTGCTTTTAGAGGGTCAAAATGAATATGAACGTGAACAATAAAAATGGGATGAACATGTTGAAGAAGCATAGTCTGTAAAGAGATGAAAGCTGATACTAGAGTTTCATCAATATTAGTGTTAAGATGGGCAGGAGATGTCTTGTACCAGGGAAGTAACATGCAATGAGTCAGAAATGATAGTAAGTGCCCATGAAGGGAATGAGGAAAGAGTCAAAATAACAGCTCCTAATTCAGGGCATTGGGCTGAAGGGAAAGGCGTGACTGAGCCAGTTTTTCAGGGGCATCTATGCACCAGACCACTGCGCCTCGATGTGTAGGGGAGGAACTGTCTAGGAATATGGTAGGATCCCAGGAAATGGGGAAATTGACAACAGTAGTGAAGGAATCAATAGGGAGAAGCTGCAGGGATTAAATGGTTTTATGGGGGGAAGGTAGAATAAAAGAATGAGCCTATGTAATCCTGAAAAGCAATTTGAAACTGTTCTGATTGAATAAAGAGTCATTCCCTCCCCTGCTGGGAGAGACACGTATTAATAGAGCCAGGATTGCAGCCAGATAATTACTGGCAACAAAAACATCCCTTTTGTAACAAGAAACATCTTTGAGAAAAATAAGAAATAGATGATGTTCAGGCTGGGAGGGAAGATAAAGCCATTCAGTAATACGAAAAGGTGAGATTAGTTATCCAATAATTGGATAGTTGTCCAAAAATTCCTGTAGGAGAATGGGTGTGTTTAGAATAATCAAGGGGAGAGAGAATTTAGGGTCGCACCTGTCCAAACAAGAGGAGTGAAACCAGTTGTCACAAAATGTTAATTGTTGCTTTGCTTTATGAGTGAGTTGTGAGATGCTGTGACTGGATGGCCTTTTAGGGAAGCAAACAGGGAAGGAGCCTACTGGATGTAGTCAGTTAATATGTCCTAAAATATTCTTGTAAAGTCATTAATTGATCGAGTCAGGTAAATGTATAGTAGGAGCTTTTTTTTTTTTTTCAAAAGATTTTTTATTTATGCATACAAGAGTGGGGTACAAGCCAGAGGCATGGGAGGTGAGAGTATTCACCAGAGATAGAGTGGGGAAAAAAGCAGGCAGATGGACTGAAATAAACTGCTGAGGGGAGTAGTGGGCAAGGCAGGCCGAGGTCTGCCTCGCCATGTGAGTCCCCTCCCTGGCCGGGGATTGAACTCGCTCTGCTGTGCAGCAGATGTTTCACAGTGCAGCGCTCAACCCGCTGCGCCACCAGGGAGGCCTGGCAAGGGTTTTTAAAAGTAGCTTTATTTCTTTTACAAGGCTCATTAATATTGATGTTAAGATTATTTTCAAGTAACCTGAGGGTAAAATCACCAAAACTTTTGGATTACCTAAATAGTCTTTGTTACTGGAAGTTAATGAAAGCAGCTTTAGAATACTTCAGAATATTTTTCAAATGCAAAAAGGACTAAAGTTTGGTGTTACATAGGTACACTACTAATAGTAAAGTTAACTTAAATATTTTTATAGCAAGTCATTGAAGCATGTAAAATTGCTTAGGATCGCCCTCTCAGGTCCTTAACGCTTTCTTTGCCTTCTTCATCTTATTATTATTTTTTAATACCATTGCATTTTAAAGATAATTATTTTAGTTATATTCTCTACAGGACCTTTAAAATATCTACTTCCAGTACATTTATTCTTTTTTAAAACACATGTCACTTTACTTGTATTTAGAGTTGTTACATCCTCATTCCTAATATTTAGATTGTAAGACATTGTAATAGCTATTATATACTATCATTGCTTTAAACGAGACAACTTACACATAATTTTCTTTTAGGTGAGGTGACATTAAATTTTTGTTTTATTACAATAAGGAGCAAAAGGTAACCTGAAAGTTCAGTAATTTTAGACAAAATAACTTAGTCAACAAATTTTTATTATTAAACTTAATAAAAATATTAGTTTTATAAGTGATTTAACCACCATTTAAATATGATTAAAAAATAAAAGATGGAGATACCAATCATACCTTTAGATTTTTCTTAGGCTTGGAATTTTAAATTAATTGTAGAGTTGCAATGTAACAGTCCCATACATCACATTTTTTTCTTAGTTAAGCACTAGATTGATAAAAGTGAGAAAAACCAGGGAAACTTATTATTATATAAATTTTCCTGCATGCTTGCATGCATCTCAGAATAGCTGAGTAGCTCAGCCACGTGGTTTTAGATGTCACCTTGAATTTTTGGTAGGTCAAGGAAAAAAGTTATTTAGGGTGGTTACCTGGGGAACAAATGTATTTTTTTTTCCTAAGAGGAAATATAAGTGCATTAGTCTTCCTGGAAGGGAGTTTTATCAAGAGAAATGTTGGTATAAAAATTAAAAGGCAAATTCATCTTTATTAACTTAGACCAAGTAAACTACTCTTTTTGCTGTATACCATGAGTTCCCCTTTTTAAGTAAACACATTTAAACATAAAGTATTAATACTCAATATTAAAACCTTAATGTATGCATGCATTAAACTAAATCATTACATTTGAACTGTTTACCAAGATTTCAGATCATGATCAAAATTTGGGATTTTTGTATAGGCATCATTTATAGTTAATCCTTCAGAGGTAAAAGACAAGACACAGAGACCTTGATTTTCATTTAAAATTTTAGCCACGTGTTAATTTTAATAAGTAGTTATATATATATATTTAATGATTTATCTTCATCTATCTATGGATACAAGAACTGGGGTGCAGGGGAGAGAGGATTCGCCAGAGACAAAGTGGGGAACAGAACAGGCAGATGAACTGAAACACACTGCTGAGGTTAGCAGTAGGCAAGACAGGAGAGGTCTACTGCACCATGTGGGTCAGCTCCCTGGCTGGGGATAGAACTGGTACAGCTTGACAGTGATGAGACTTTAACTCCTGTACCTTCAGGGAGGCCCTGTAGTTATTTTATTTGTGAAGTCACTGAGAAATTTTAATTGATTATATTTCAGTTCTTTATTAATCCCTTGTATTTCTAAGTTGACTTTTTGACTTGAACTTAGGTTTTAGTTTAAGTTTGGCACATCCATTAAACCAAGTTTTTAAATTCCTTTTATAACAAGGTTTTCAATGAGAAAGAAGCTGAAATCCTTACATAGACTACGTGTCCAATTTAACCATTACTTAAGGCCTAGGGCCCAAGATCACCACAGTTTTAAAGACAGGCAGTTTTTATTAACTTTGAGATAAGGAAATATTTTAGAATTTGTATTTCTAAGAAATGATCCTTTCTTTGGCTTTACCTTGTTTCTGCTCTAGCTCACTGAGACCAAGCACATTTCTAAGACAAGGGAACACTTTTATGGACCATGCATAGGGAAAACAGGAGAAGAGAGGTTAAGATCTTATTTTGCAGTTTGCTTATTCCTAGATTCTTATAAAAAAATCTAAGGTTTGGAATTTAGCCCAAAGAAATTTGTTTCCCTTTTATAATTTTTACAAGGTCAATTAATTTTAATAAGAAACTTAACTTTTTGCAGATCCAATAAGCAATTTAGAGGTTTTTATTCAACCACAAAACATTCTATAGGAACACACAGGGAAATAGAATTTTTTACCTATAGAACAGACTAGAACAGTATCTTAAGGTGGGCAAAAGCAGAGTCCAGTTTCCCACAGCAGGAAGGCAGCAGAGACACGCCAATGCTCTCAACACTGGAGCAAAGGTCTAGGCAGCTGCTTGCTGAGACCAGAGGCGGCTCCTATTAGCCAGCCTCAGTGAAGTTATACCCATTTTCTGTAACTTTTAATAATTCCTTTTGTAAGTGAACTCTGATTACCATTTCTGGAAATACCTTTTTTAATTTCCTTAAAAAGAGCAAATGGCAAACTCAAGTGTTGGGGACTCTGGTTGCCTCCGCAAATAGCTAACTGAAAAAGCTTAAAGCATTTCTCCCTCTGATTATTTTTCTTGAAATGTTTTTCTATGAGTGGCTCAAAATCTGCTGGAGGTAGTGCTGTAGAGGGGGAGGAGGATGAGTACAGGCTGAGTTATGGCATGGCTCTCTTGGACTCATAAAAACTTCCTCATCTATTGTTTTTGTGTCTTTGTTGTTATTATTATTATCATTATTGTTGATCCTTATTTGATCCTTATTTGGTTCCCTTATATTCCTCCTAGGAGAAGAACCATCTGGTATTTTTCTTTTGCCTTCTGAAATGAAAAGACAAGGACAAATTGGGGATACTTGGTGGGGAGAGGGAAGGGGGGAGGCTGAGGGAAGATGGGAGCACTGGGGACTGAGGTGATGGTGCACTGGTGATATGGTGATGGGAAATACATGGGGATTACAATTGATGTCAAATATATATAAATTAAACTGGAAAATAGAATAAAAAATAAATTAAAAAAATAAATTGTGGGACAAAAATAAAAAACAACTTCCTTATGTAGTGACTGAATAGCTGATATACACAAATTCCATAATTTAAGATGAGAGACAGGTGTTGTTTCAAAGTCTCTCTGTAAGTGACTTCCTAAAATTTTCCAAGCTTTTAAATTTAAGATTCCTTCTTGAGGAAGCCTGGGTCAACCGGTTTTAATTGCTGTTAAGAATTGAATGAACTCCATATGGGACACATCACATCCCTGGGCTAGTAGAAGAGCTCAAAGTTGTTCTTTATAATTTCTCTGAGGGGGTTTGAGATTATTACCCATGTTTCTAAAAGAGAAAGGAAAGAACAACTGAAAACACCTTTTTACTGCTTTGTTGCAGACTCTGGGTTATGGGGCTTTTTACCAGGCAGATTTGGAAGAAAATTAGTTAGGGAAGACTCAGCTGGAAATGTTTCAGACTCTGGGTCTGCGAAGCCTTTGACTAGGTTTGAGAGGACGTCAATTTCCTTTTCTGAGCTTGAGAAGCGGGGTGCTCTTCAGGCACCACTTGTGTTGACAGCACCACAGTGACAACGGGAGTTGTGGAGCAAGTTTAGGATGCAGGATACTGCTGAAGAGCAAGATCCTGGCCTTTGTATTGCTAGAATAACGATATAGCATCAGTTGTGAGGGGAAGGAGATCAAAAAGAAAATGGAGGGGTGAAACTAGAAAAAGTACTCTGTCATCTATAGTAGTAGGGGTTGAGTCTGCCCCAGGCACTTCTCATCTGCTTGATGACTTGGTATTGTGATTGAGATGACCCTAGATCCCCAGCTATGATTTCAATCTTATCAGTAAGGCTTTCCACTGATCAGTTTCTGGGGTCCTTTGTCATATATCAGTTCTCGCTGCCCCCTTCTCCCCCTTAGTAAATACAAACCCACACACTTGCATACAGTGGTAGATAAGTCTGAAAAGAGAGGTAGAATATGAATACAAAGACTTTGGGTGTAGAGCTATGGAATTTTTCACTTAATCTCTAGAAAATTAGGAGCCTTGGGGAATTACTGAGAATTTGGATGGAAGGATGGAAGGATGGAAGGAATTTGAAGAAAAGAGAGTCTTGGACATTAGTTAAAATCTTTACATGTCTTGGGGTGAGGTTTAGTATATGACTACTAATAATAATTTTTAAATATTTCAGAAGTAAGTTTATATGGAACAATTTCATCAGCAGACACAACTATGTGTGTACACACTGAGATACATATGATGACACCTTGGACGCCTACCAAATAGGAAATAAGATGTGGTATGGTATTTACTGAATAGTCTTTCTACTTTGACCTCTCCCTCAAACCAACTCTTCATTCTCTAATGCCAGCCCAAAACATGGGTCCCCAGATTCTTTTGCAAATTACTGAAAAAGACTGTGTCACTGGTTGAGTGTTATTTGAGAACCAGAAAGAACATATTAGAATCTTGCTCTTTCAGTTGCAACTCTTTTATCTGAGATCTTATAGCCTTGTTTTTTCATCTATAAAAGTAGAATGATAGGGCCTCCCTGGTGGCGCAGTGGGTTAAGCAATGCACTATGAAGCAAACCACAGCCACTGCAGCACGAGTTTGATTCCTGCTACAGGCCAGGGAGGGGACCCACATGGCGCAGCACACCTCTCCTGCCTTGTCCGCTGCTCCCCTTAGCAGTGTGTTTCAGTCAGTCTGCCTGTTCTGCGCCCCGCTCTGTCTCTGGTGAATCCTCTCACCACCCTGGACTCTGGCCTGTACCCCAGCTCTTGTATGTGTAAATAAATAAACCTTTAAAAAAAAAGTAGAATGATAAAACCTCTTCATGGTTTGTTGTGTGAACAGTTTGATAGAACACATAAATAAGCCTCATTTATTTTTGAGACTGTGTATGGACTTAATGTAATAGGAAGAACAAACACTGAGCAGTAACACAGATAAACATTTAACCAAACAATAAGCTCAAAATGAACCATCACCAATTTTCCTCTCAAAGAGGCAACAGGAACTCTCATATCTATAGAAGTTTATCCTAGAGATGATTCTTCATGTTTGGGTCTGGAAAACATTTGATTATTTTTATCATTTACTAAGCAGTTTTTCCTGTTTCATATGTGAAAACAGTCAAATTTTGTTTCATCCTCATTAGGAGTCATAATTACTAAGAAAGATATCTCAGAAAAAGTGTGGTGCTTGAGAACTGGTGTCAGAGAGCTGGGGACTACAATTAATCTCTGAGTATTAAACTTTTTGAGTGTCTAATTAGCTTAGTAATATGAATTATCTTTTCAAGAACTGTGTTGCGAATGAAATGCTCTATCACTACATGTATCTGAAAAGTATTAAATATAGTGATTACATATGGAAAGTAGCAATCTTTAACAAGAATCAGCTCTATTGAAAACTTAGCTGCTTTAGATGATTTCAAAGATGTTGGGGGTATTCAGAAATAATCCCTTCTTCAAACTTGTGAGAAGTAGCTTTCTGTATGAAAAGATATGTCACACATGGGAAGAACCTATTCATATGATTCACTGTCAAATCTATATTTGTTAAGAAGTTGGATACATTGAACATGTGCAATTTTTTGTTGTTGTTGGTGGGGGTATATCATTGATACCTTAGTAAGCCTATGTAGAAAAAAGAAATATTTTGAGTCTAGATCTTTTCATCAAGCCTTAAGACTCAACACTTTTTTGCAAAAAATCTGTTTGGAACCCACTGTTAGGTTTTGGATTCAGAATGAATTACCTGGAAACGCTATGCCACATCATCCTCTATCCACGACTCTGGTCCTGCAGGGAAGGAGCAAATTGTATAGAGGAGACACATTCAGATGGCCCTCTCTCTCCACCAAGTCAGGCTCTGGAGACGTGTATAGCACCCAAACATAGGTTCACCTGCCTTTAAAGATTTTTAGAAAGGTTTCCATAAGAGTTTGGGGACGTTGTCTTATAGCTGCTGTTTTCTCACCCAGGAATTAATTCTCTCCTTTGATGGAAAGGTGTCTTAGAAGCCAGTATTCCAGAGAGACAGGATTGAGAAAAACCCACCTTTTTTTTTTTTTTTTTTTGAGAAGGGAATTGTATTCCCTGTACTTAGAACTTAAACACATGAGCATCCCATTTCCCTGTCTGAACTGGATTGTTAACAAAGACGATGTCACATGGATTGTAGGGTGTCAGCAGTGTGTGGGATGTGATGTAATCATAGCTTCCCTGTTGACTCAAGTCCAAGAGTTCTTATTCTGATCTATATTGCACCTTTATTGGATAGGCAGTATTGCTATCTTGAGAGCTAGATCAGTGAGAGCATAACATTTAATTGGCAAACATTGAAAAAAATATTGATTGTGAAAGCTATTTTCTCCTGAAATATAATGAACAAATAAAATTGCACTATTTAAAGTATGTATGATAATATTTTGCTATAATTAAGTCTGTAAAATAATTGCCATAATCAAACTAGTTAACATTTTTCATCATTCACATAGTTAATATTTTATTTTTGTTATGATGAGGGCATTGTATATTTACCTTCTTAGTAAATTTCAACTATACAGTACAGTGTTAACTTAAATTTTTATATAGATTTCCAGAAATTCTACTTGTGTAACAAAAAGGTTGTATCCCTTGATCAACATTTTCCTATTTCTTCCTCCTCCAGCCTCTGGCAACTACTTTTCTATTCTGCTTCCATGAGTTTTACTCTTTTGTATTTCATAAGCTCCTGCACCATTCCTTTTTCTGTCTGGCTTAATATCACTTAATATAATGTTGTCCAAGTCCATTCATGTCATTACAAATGGTAGGTTGCCTTCATTTAAAAGGCTGTATAATATCCCATTCCATTTTGTGGGGTGTGTGTGACGTTTTCTTCGTTTATCAGTAAACATATAGGTTGTTTCTGCTATTGTGAGTAATGCTGTGAGAAACAAGAATGTAGATATCTATTTCAAATACTGATTTTAGCGCCTTTGAATATATACCCAAAAGTGGGATTGCTGGATCAAAAATTGTTCCATTTTTCATTTTTCTAGGAACTTCTTAAATTGTTCTCCATGGTGGCTGTACAAATTTGTGTTCCTGACAACAGTTCCCTTTTCTATATCTCCACTAACACTGAGTGTCTTTATTATTTCTGAGAATTACCTTTCTTACAAATGTGAGATAATATTTCATTGTGATTTTGATTTGCATTTTCCTGATGATCAGCGATATTGGGTACCTTTTCAATGATCTGTTGACCATTTGTATATTTTCTTTTAAGAGATGTTTACATCTTTTGCATTTTAAAATCAGATTGTTTGTGTTTTGGAAATGAGTTGTATGAGTTTCTTAAATATTTGGAATGTTAATTTATTGTGAGTTAAGTGGTTTGCAGAGATTTTTTCTTCCCCACATTTTTTTGTTGCTTTTTTTTACTCTTCTAGCTGTGCAGAAGATTTTTAGCTTGATATAATCTACTAGTCTATTTTTTGCTTTTAGTGTCATACTGACAAAATCATTTGCCCATTTTTTCAAGAAAATTTATTTCAGGTCTTATGGTTGTCTTCAATCCATTTTGAGTTGATTTTTCCATATAATATGAGATGACAGTCCAATTTCCTTCTGTAGGAAGAGTTCACAAAATCTTTTATTAAAGAGACTATCTTTTTTCCATTGTGTGTTGTGGGCACCCTTGTTAAAGTTCAACTGACTGAATTTGTGAGTTTTCTGTTCAATTCCATTGATATATATATCTGTGTCTTTTTCCAATACCCACTGTTTAGTAATGGTACCTTTACAATATATTTAGAAATCAGGAATTGTGATTGTTCCTTTGGTTATTCAGATTGTTTTGTAGATTTTCTATGAATATTTAGATAATTTATTTCTTTAAAGAATGCCATTGTGATTTTGACAGGGATTGTAATAAATCTATGGATATCTTTGGGTAGTTTGGACATTTTATCCATATTATTCTTCTAAAACATGAATATGGTATGCCTTTTCATTTATCTGTGTTTTATTTCATTTTCTCTATCCATGTTTTATGTTGTGTACAAGCATTCCCTCTTTATGTTTATTGCTAAATATTTTATTCTTTTTGTTAGAATTCTTTTGTTGATTTCCTTTATAGGTAGTTTGTGTTTGTGTATTGAAATGCATTTTTTTTATTAGTGCGACATTGGTTTACAATACTGTATATGATTCATGGGGATAGGTTCATAGCTCTTTAGATATGTGCTGCCATAACACATCTACAACCCAAGTAACCATGAAGACAACCCGTCCTTCACGTTAGATCATTGGGCCCCATCTCCCCTTTGTTTCTATCCACATACTTACTTATCTTCTAGAAACGTCAATTCTGGTCATATTTCTAGGGCTTATTTTGGTTTAGTTTTTTTGTTCCTTTGTCTGTTCCATACAACTTGGAACTTGGAATTGTTGCTTTTTTCCTGTGAGTTATTTAGGAGTTGGGTACTGACAAATTTATTGTTTCAATTTTTTTGATTCCTTAGTGCTAATTATGCTGAACAAATTTGTCTTTCATATTTGTATTTACCATTTGTTATTGTTTTATTTATGCATACAAGAACTGGGTGTGAGGATTCACCAGAGACACAGTGGGGAGCAGAACAGGTGGATGGATCTACTGAAATCCACTACTGAGGGGAGCAGCAGGTGAGATGGAGACATCTGCTGTTCTGTGTGGTTAGCTGCCTGACCAGGGATCAGACTCACGCTGCATTGACTGGCAATAGCTTGAGAACATTGAGACTTAACCCCTGAGAGACCAGAAAGGCCCTTATTGACCATTTTTGCAACAAATATATAGTTTAAGATGTCTTTGCTTAGATTTTGGTTAATAAATTATAGCAGATTTTTTTCTTCATTTGTATAGTGTCATTTAACACCCTACTTGAGTAATTTCCAGCTAGTTCAAAATGGAAGTGTATAGTGCACTTGGAGAGACACGGAAAAGTATAATTAATTGGACTTAACATATTACAAGATGGAACTACAGACACACTTGATAGGCTCCTGTGGTGCTTTTTCATTGTTCACCAAGTAACATGTAATCGTTACGCTCAGATCCCAAAATTCTCACATTCCCAGGCCCTCACTTTCTTATCCAGTCTAAGACTCATATACTATTTTTGGCATCAACATCGCTTCCTTAAGAATACCTTCCTCTTCTACCCCATGACCTTAATGCACAGATATACAGTACTGTGTTGTTTTCTACAGTGATAGCGTTCACTGCTTTTTTTTTTTTTTTAAATAGTTGGGTTCTTGCATCATGAGGACAGAGACACTAACTGGGCTGTGGAGGTAGATTTGTGTATAATCTCAGTTCTGTCACTATTTACTGTTGACTTTGGGTTAATTACCTAAACTCATAATGCCTCAGTTTTAATTCTCTATGTAAATGGGGATATAACAGTGCCCACCAAAAAGGGAACCTCAAGTAATGTGTTTAATTGCACTGTCATTATTATTGAATAACACTGTGCCAGGTACATTTTATATGTTCTGTAAATTTTATTGAAAAAAAGAAGAATGTAGAAAACAAGTTCTGACTGCAGCCAGATAATTACCCAAGATCTGTAACGAATGCTAACTTTTGGTAAATGTCATGCTTTGATCAGAAGGACCCTGGGAGAATGGGAAAAATGGTTTCCAATTTGGCAAAGACTCCTAACATTAATTATTCTTCCCTTGAGGAGCTAGCACAGAGGTGAGTTGTCTATACAAATAAATTCATCTCTCTATATAGTAAACACTTAATGAGCTGAAAAGTTAGGACTGCAAAGACTTCTGACCTGGGATTCTAGACACATGATGGGAATAAGTGTGTGGCTCTGCACTGACCACAGGTGCTCTGAAAAAAGACTTAGAAGACTTGGTTTCCAGATTCCTCATTCAGGAGACCTTACAGCAACTTCATATATCTTGGTAATTGGATTTGCTTTTCTAGTCTTAAAAATGGCTACCTTTTTTTAAGGGCCATTATTATAGCTGTCAGACCAAATTTTATATAAAAACTAAAAAACCTGTGAACTTCTGTGATTCCCTAGAAATAGAAATGTGCTAGAACCACTGCAATTTTAATCTGCACTCCAAGTTCATTTTAAGTACAAGTAATATGTATGGAAGAGGATGGGGGAAATACAGTCTCTGGCATAGTTTATTATTCAAAGCTGAATGTCAAGCTGGGGAGTTCTAGCACACAGCATTGGTATGGAAGAGAAGCACAACTTTCCTTTTCTGATTTTCCTTTGGGATTTACTTTTCTAGAAACTCTTGAATATTTTTTAACAGTAAATTTACAGTATTTTAAGATAACCATGACTCTGTTGCACATACTTGGGATTGAACACCAAAAGAGATGACAAACCAATAGCTAATAACTCTCAATATTGAGGTGGGCAAAAATAACTTTTTATTCTGGCCAGTTTGTATGTAAGAAATACCTGTGACTTATTTGTCAATATTTTTCTTTGATATTGATATTAAGGGCCATAATCAACATGTTTGATGGAAGGTTTGGGTTCCAAGTACTGCACACCCTCTTCAAAAATAATCTTAGGTAACTTTGTGGTATGTCAGTTTTCCTCATCCATTCTTTTTCTTTCCTTCCCTTGTTTGTCCTTTCTCTTCCTCTTTTTCCCTCTGCTCCTCTCCCATAAATTCATGTCTGTATATTGTAAGAATTTAAGAAGTTGAGAAATTGGGACTCCTCTACCCTTTCCCCCTATCCCTTCCCCTCCCACCTCCTCTCCTCTCTTCTCTCTCTCCACACTGCCCCCACCCACCCGACTCCTTCCCACATCCCAAATGCTTTATAATACCTTATGTTGGCAAGGATTGTGGCATAAAAATGAATAATTCATAAGACTGGTGTGGCACAACGTTCTGCAAAGAATGTATATGAAAAGTGAACTGGGTGTAAGTTCCTGTTTACTGCCAATTCCACACTCTGTCATGAGTCCAGTATATATAACAAATGTAAATTTGTTATGTTTTAGGATATGGCTTCAGCAAATGAATTAATGAAATGATTAGGCTAAAAATCCCATAAAGCAAGCAAAGTAAATTATGATTAAATCTTAGGATAATGATTCTCTTAATAGATTTTTGTTTTGTTTTACCTTTTAGACTTTCTCTTTGACATTAATCTTTGTTTCCCTTGTTTTTTTTTTTTTTTTTCCCCTCACTTGGTTATCACAAATTTTCAAAATATTTTTGGAGCTATTAAGAGACAATTTTGAAAGTTTTCTTTAGTAATACTCCCAGTAGAATAGCAAACTCATATAACAGCAGTAATGATAAGGTAAAATACTTAATTTACACAATCTTAAATATAGACATATTTATCAGTTGTTTAACAAACTGAAAACAATTTAAGCACAAAAATAAAATAAATTAATGCTATAGTTAATAAGGGGTAGATTCTGAATCCCAAACTAAGTCTTAGGATTATAAACCCATGTCTTCTTTGCTCTTTAATGCACTTATAAATTTCTCTTTCTCCTTTTTCTTCTCTCTCTTTGAGCTCTTTCATTTTTCCCCTTCTCTCAGTAAATTCTTTTTTTTAAAAAGATTTATTTATTTATGCATACAAGAGCTGGGGTGCAGGACAGAGGTGCGGGGGTGGTGGTGGTGAGAGGATTCACCAGAGACATAGTGGGGAGCAGAACAGGTGGATCTACTGAAATACACTGCTGAGGGGAGCAGTGGGTGAAGAAGGAGAGGTCTGCTGCCGGGGATGGAACTCATGCTGCAGTGGCTGGCTATAGATTGGTAGCTCTGAGACTTTATCCCTATGCCACCAGAGAGGCTCCAGAAATTGTATGTTTTTGAGTCTTTCTGTGGCTTGAGTTAGTGGCGCAAATTATATTACTCACTGGGAAGTGTGTCCAGCCACAGGAGATAAAGTTACATGCTTCTTTGGGTTTTTGTGATGATGTCATATCCTGGATTGATTCTTAAATCTTGATAGACGCTAGTTTTCTTTACTGATTGTAAAAGTTGCACATTTGTATATTGTAAATTAAAAACAAATCAGAAAATCATAAAGAACAAAATAAATGCCACCTAGATTGTCACCTATGAGAATATATAAAAAAAATTAAACAGTTTCTATTAGTTTGTGCTTGTTTTCGCTTTTTTCCCAACTTGAAAAAAATCAGGCACACTGGGTCTTTATTCTTGAAATGAAGATGTTGAGGATGAGTATGATTTGTTTTCAGGGAAGTCACTTGTGACGTGGACTGAACTGATGAAGAGGATGAATAATGTGACAGAATTCATCCTCTTGGGTCTGACTCAGAATATGGAACTTCAGAGATTATCATTTGTTGTGTTTTTAATTATCTACTTGGTCACCTTGGCAGGCAACCTGCTCATCATGGTCACCATCAGCACCAGCAGGGTGCTAGGCACCCCCATGTACTTTTTCTTATTTATCCCTCATAGATGGCTGTTGTTCTTCCTGCATGACCCCCAAAATGCTAACTGACACTCTTTCTGCGAGAAAAGTCATCTCTTTTAGCGGGTGTATGACTCAAGTCTTCGCAGAGCATTTTTTTGGTGCCGCCGAGATCATCCTGCTCACGGTCATGGCCTATGACCGCTACGTGGCCATCTGCAAGCCCCTGCACTACACCACTATCATGAGCCGGCCAGTGTGCAGCCTCCTCGTGGGGGTGGCCTGGGCTGGAGCCTTCCTCCATGCGACCATTCAGATCCTCTTTACGCTCTGGCTGCCCTTCTGTGGCCCCAATGTCATAGATCACTTCATGTGTGACTTGAACCCTTTGTTAAAACTCGTCTGCATGGACACGCATACCCTGGGTCTCTTCATTGCTGCCAATAGTGGATTCATCTGCCTGTTAAACTTCCTCCTTTTGATGGTCTCCTACGTGGTCATCTTGCACTCCCTGAGGACCTATAGCTCTGAGGGAAGGCGCAAAGCCCTTTCCACCTGTGTGTCTCACATCACAGTGGTTGTCTTGTTCTTTGTGCCCTGCATATTTGTGTATATGCGCCCAGTGACCACTTTCTCCATAGACAAAGCTGTGGCTGTGTTTTATACAATGATCACACCGATGTTAAACCCTTTGATCTACACCCTCAGAAACGCAGAGGTGAAAAATGCTATGAAGAGGTTCTGGGTCAAAAGGTGACCTCCATGGAGAAATAATTACAGCAGCAAAAACTTTGATCTTTTATTTATTTTTTATTTTTTTTTATTAAAATATTTTAAAATTTACATATACTTGCCATTAATTGTAATCCCCATGTATTCCCCATCACCATCTCACCAGTGCACAAT
>JAGFMF010011605.1:2259650-2283252 GCA_019455555.1 Galemys pyrenaicus
GTCTGGTTAGTTCTTTGTGGATCTGTGTGATAAGTCCCTTGTCAGTAATGTTGTGTGTAAAGATTTTCTCCCAGTTGGTGGGTTGTCGCTTTGAAAAACTTTGATCTTTTAAATGGCAAAGGAAAAATAATGAAATTTCTAAGGTTCTGGGCCTAGTGAACACTGTATGTCAAAATGTGCTGATGTCAGAGAGGACTTTGAGGAAGAAGACCCAGGCAAGAAATGATGTATCATTGTAAAAAATATTCTGTTTAGATTTATTATTGCCCATTTACTGGTCAAACTTTGGTAAGATGTCAGAATCAACCAGAGCTTTGTTAAAATGCTCCATTCTCAGAAAACAACTCTAGAGATTCTAATTCAGACAGATTACTATTGAATTGACATACTTGCATCTTAAACAAGTTATCCAGATCTTTTTAAGCAGGTGATCTATGTATACCCTTTGAGTAGCAGTACTATAGATTATGTTTGCATCTAAGCCTAGTAATTTATAATCTTATGAAGGCATTTTCTAGCAGAAGCTGTGAAACTCTTATTTCTTCATAAATCATCCAGTGGATGCTGATGATACATGGTAAGGAAAAGACTTACCATTTATTCTCACTGAATTATTTGGACTAAACTTGTTATTTTACTCTTATTTAGTTACTCATAGTGAGAACTTTGTTTTCATGATTTTGCTGTGCAAAGAGTTTTATGTGTCATTTTTATATGCACATTTTTGGAGTAGTAGGGTTTATTATGAGTAAAATAGTCCTGCGATCAAATATTAGTTTTGGTACATGAAGTATGAACCATGGAAGTAAATAATCCTGATAAATCTTTTGCTATTAATAATTACCCAATAGCTGTTTATTATTAATAGCTGTTATTGCTGGAATATCTCTAACTATATAGAACCACTCATTCATTATTTATGTGGTTCAGAAGGGATAATACATAATTTCTCTGTACCTGCTATAATACTCTGAGTGGGCCAAATTGTAGAATTTCTTGGGGGACTAGGGTGCTTGCCAACATCCTTGGCCATCACTGTACTACTCTGTCTTGATCATCAATCACTATTGGAACCATGCCTCATAGACCTTGGAGCTGAACCATTTTTTCTTCTAGCAAACCCTGCTTGAAGCCCTGATCTCAACCCAGTGGGCAATGAGAATATGAACATATTTAAAGGAGATAATTTTTTTAGAGTACATAGAGGTGCAGCAATTAGAGCAAACTTTGGAGTTGATTTCCTGGCTCTGAATGTGACCTGGGAAAGTCATTTAACCTTTCTGCCTCCTATTTTCTTTATCTGTAAATAATAACATTCATCTCAAAGTTTTTAGGTTTACTTAAATATGAATATATTTATATAAATGCTTATGAAAGTTCCTGACACACAATAGATATTATTTAAAAAAAGTGTCTAAATGGGAAAAATAGAGACTGGCACTAACCCAAATTCTAGTGACATCAGATTTTGCCCTATATCTCTTGAATAATTAGCAAGAACCTCATTTTGTGTGGACCTTGCTTTGATTTCTGACTCCATTGGTGGAACAGGTACCTCCTAGTATGACCAATACAGGTAATAACTCTTCCCTTGAACTTCAGTGAAGGACATTTTTGACTTTCAAGATCTTTGTTCAGTCTCTGGAAGTCCTATAAGCAGCAGAGTTTTGATGATGTTGGAAGGATTTGGCTTTTGGAGTCAATAGAATTGGTGTTGAATTTTCTTATTAGTTTATGTAATATAGTATTTTATTTCAAAGTCTCTCAGGTTCCCCTTTTGATCTTAGTTCACATGTACAATGAAATGATGGTACATATTTCATAGGGCTAATTTAAGTATGAGATGAGACACAGTACTTGTCAGTCAGTGGGTGCTTAATGTCACTGACCTTGTTGCCTCTCTCACTTCTTCACCAGTGTCACATTTCTGCCTTTTAAAACACTTTGACATATACGTATCCCTTGACTATATAAAGGAGGTCTTTGGGAACTTTCAGAATTCTGAGAATAAACTCCCATATGGCTGAGTTTAACTCTAAACAATTCACCTTAAATTCTGAATGTCTCCAAAGTTAAAATGAGGTTAAGGAAGATAAAAAAATTAAGTAAACACTTTATTAAACTCAAGAAAAACTATAGTACAACAGTTAGTAATTATAGTAAAAACTCCTGTTATTTAATACAATTAGTCTGGTGCACCATAGATATAGTGTTGTTTAATCTCAGGACCCTTATGAAGTAATGTTATTGCTGTTTTCTGAAAGTATTAACTGATGTTTGGAAAATTTATAAATTTAAATTCTTTTTTTGTAATCCTTGTTTATCTTTTCACAGTATACAATTTCTCCCTCAGATGTGCTCACCATAGTTTTCCCACCAACAAAGTGCCCACAGTTCTCCACCTCATCTCACACCCCACTCTGCTGTGCTCTCCACCCTGTCCTGTTCTCTAATTTCCCCTTGTGCCTCCCCTTCTTTCTCTCCTCCTGTGTGTCTCAGATCTATGGTCTACTTTCAAGGGTCATCGTACTGTTTATGTTTGATCCTTTGGTTTCTCTAATGTGTGGAATCTAGAGAAGCTTGGGAAATTTGCACATGTATGCCTAAGTCATAGAGTTAGAAGATGCATGAAGTGGGATTTGACCATCACACACTTTAACTTTGGCACTTATGCTATTAAACATGATAGTATATGTTATAATAATGACATATCACTTTCTAGTAAAGGGAGATGGGCAATAAATAACAAAACATAAAAACAAGATCTGAATAGAGTGGAAAGTGCTTGAAATGTGAAAGAAGTGATGTGATAGCACCTCAGGTGGAAGGTAGGAGGCTATTCTATACAGCACCCTCAAGATATTGGTAGGTTTTGTTAGCTTATTTCTTTAATGTCATTTGTCTTCAGACTTTTAAAAATTTTTCATTTCAGTTGTTTAAACATTGATTTTAGTTCAATAGTATATCATTTGGTCTCCACATACTTTTAACTTTCTCCTTTGATGACTCCTTTTGACACTAGATTATTTCTAGTTTCACACTGTTGTGATCAGAAAAGAATCCTTGATTTCAATCTTAATAAGTTTATTTTACTTGCTTTGTCCTAAAATATGGCTTGTGTGTATTCTGTTATTTTTCCCCAAATCCTTTATTATACAAAAGATATCATTATTGAGTTTATATGGCCTGAAATAAAATTAATATGAATTAATAATGATAATAATGGGTTTGTTTTGTATTTATCTGATGCACATATACACATAAACACATACATGTATATTATATATGTTTTCTATTATATGTTATTTTTATATACATATTTTTATATATTGAGTTAACATTGATTTATATCATTGCATATTAGAAGTATTATAATATACTCAGATGTTATTACCACAGTATATTATCCATACCAAGATAGTCATAGGCCACCCAGACCATTGTGCTCCCTACACATTTTATTTTATCTACTCCTTAATGCCTCCTTCTCTAGTAGCCTCAAAAACAGCCAGATTTCTAGGGTTTGTTGACTTGTTTTTTTCTGACCCTTTGTTTTGTTTCTCTATGTTCCATGTATGTGAAACTCAGCAGGTATTTGTCATTCTCCTTCTTACTTATCTTACTAAACTTTATCTTCTCCAGTTCCATTCGTATTGTTGCAAATTGCAGTTCATCTTTTTTTTTTAACAGCTGAGTAATACTCCATTGTGTATCTGATTGATGTTGGGCATTTAAGTTGTTTTCATAGCTTGGCTATAGTAAATAGCACTGCAATACATATGGCAGTGCAAGTTTCCTTTAAATTAGTGTTTTTGATGTTTTTTTTTAAAATAGATATCTCAAAGTGGATTTCTTGGGTGGTATCACAGGTCTATTTTTCTTATTTTGAGGGAACTTCATACTATTTCCCATAAGAGCTAGACCTGTCCTACAATTCCTACATTGTATGTGGGCTCCTTTTTTCTCTCCATATTCACAATACTTGTTATTTTTTTTTTTTTGTTTCTGGTCTTTTTTGAATTGGGACATTTTGACTCATACCAATGTATGGTATCTCATTGTGGTTTTGATTTAAAAATCTATGATAATAAATGAAGATGGGCATTTTTTCCATGTGCCTACTGGCAATCTGCTGTCTTTAGAGAAATAACAATTTAGCACTTTGACCCATATTGTTAATTGGATTTTTTCTTTTTGTTAAGTTACATGAGTCCTTTGTGGATCTTTAATGTTAGTCCTATTTTTCTTATTTACGATGTGCCTTTTAGTCGTTCAGTGAGCAAAAGTATTTTAGTTTGTTGTAGTTCTATTTGTGTATATTTACTTTTATTTCTCTTGCCATAGGTGACAAGTTCACAAAGATCTCTCTGAATCCAAGTGTCATGTCTATTTTTTTCATCAGTGTACTTTACAATTGTAAGTCTTAGATCCATGTGTTTTAACCATATTGAGACAAATTTTTGTGTAAGTGAGAAATGGTGATATAATTTCATTCAGCAGCATTTGTTGAAGAGACCCTTCCTTCCAAGAGTCTGCTCTTGGGTCCTGTGTCATAAACTATCCACTGGATGTGGATTTATTTCTGGGCTCTCTATTCCATTGGTCTCTGTGTTTTTTGTCTCAGTACCATACTGTTTTGAATACTGTGGTTTTGTAGCATAATTGAAATATGGAATGTGATATCACCACTCTTTTGCTTTTTAAATTACCTACTTCTAAAAATGTATATTTTTTACTGGGATAATGTTGATTTTCAGCACTGTATATAATATGGGGTTATAGTTTTACAACACTTCAGATGTTTACCACCATACCACACTTATCACCAAGGCATAATTCTCACCCTAGTTCTCTGTGCCCCTACATCCTTTAACCTTATACACTCCAAATCTCCTTTTTAGTACTCCATTCTGCAGTCATATTTCTAGGATTTGATTGTTTTCATGATTCCTTTGTTTTGTTTCTTTATATTTCACATATATGAGTGAAATCAATATATTTGTCTTTTTCTTATGGTAATTCTGAGGCTATTTTTTTCCTCCTTGTTAACATCTTCTTTACCTTAGTAACATGATTGGTCAAGTGGGTTTTTATTTTACATATAAACCTTGCTGTATAAGTTTTTGGAAAATCCCAGTGAATTTAATTAAGCAACCTTAAGTCTTGGACACATTCCAACTGCAGGACTCATGACTAATATCATTAGATGGTATAAAATCTTCATTGAGTGCTGCTGCTACTGGGCAGAAGATGCTATCCTCTTAAGATCTGATATAGTTATTTCAGGAGATGCTTTATGAGGCTCAAACCATGATATAAAAGGGGCAAAAGAAGGCCTCTCCAAATCTCAAGTACACAATTGAGTGAGATGGACTAAATATTTGAATGATAGTCCTTATAACCCAAGAAGATCTTACCAGAGATAAAAATTCCCTGGCAAAATAGCTAATTATTACCTTCTGGTCTCGATAGGTGATTTGTTCACATTTTTGATAAATTACCAGAACATGGAAAATTCTCACTTTTCTGTTTTCACTGTGGAATTTCCTTGAACTAGAGCTACATGGCAAGTTGTACTTTCTGAAATATTTACAAGACTCTATGGGAAAAATGAACACAAACAGCCACAGGACATCAAATAAATCTTCAAGGAATAATACAGTCTTTTGCTTTCTTGGGGATAGTGAATGGAAAAAGGATTTCTGGGTCCTTATCAGTGAGGTTAAATGTCCTTCATGTTGTAAACAAGCTTCCGCAAGGTAGGACTTTAACAACTAACTTAGAAAACAGGTTTTCAGTTATGTGAAATTTTTTTTTGCTATGTAGGAAATTATTAAGTTTACAAGAATTGAAAAGTTCAAAGGTCTTCTGCTGGCAGGAAGGGATTTTTAACTCAGTCAAGTTATATGCCAATTCAAGTTTTTCATTTTAGCATATATAACTTTTGAAAACTTAACTCCATATTCTGAGCCTATAAAATTGGCATAACAATACTTCTTTCTACAAAGATTAAACGTGATAATTAAATAGACATGTGTGTTTTCTAAGATATGTATGCTGTGCACACTCTGGATAAAATAATACTTTTTGAATGCCCATTATTGATACTGTTTCTTAAAAAAAAACATGAAAGCTGCTGGCTAAGATTTACAGAATTATTATCATGAATAGGTTAAAATTTCTATTTTACCTTTGAACCTTAAAAATGTCTATAATAAATATATCATAAACTAAAAATAAGTAAATTAGGTCAGCAGCATCTAGTAACCTCGAGAAGAGGTGTATTTGTCTTAAAAGTAGGAGACTGATGACGGAAAGGTGATTTCTCAGGCAGTGTCACCACGTCTGTCTTCTATTGACATGTCTTCTGGAATTAGAGAGTGCTCTGTGATGCTGGGATTCTAGCTCATCTAAAAGGCATGACATAATGTAAGTATTCCATAAACATTTGTCAATTGACTATGTACTGGTTGAATTTACATTATAACTTTCCAATATCATTTCCCATTATTTTAGAGGCAAATTGCTTCTGAGCTCTGAAATTAACGTCTTAAGGAAAATTTATGGACTCAGGAGATGGAAAGCATTTTGGATTATTTGAGGAGTAGCATAAGGTTTTGAACAGAATAACCTTGGAGATTTGTAAGGCACAAATCTGAGGAGATTGACTGGGTCCAAGTTATCTAGGGTGGAGGTAAGAGATTGGAGTCTACTGAGTGTGTGTTAGGAATCTAATGTAGGGGTGAGTAGAGGAGTGGTATGATCTGAATAAGAATAAAAAGGGTCACTTGGGTTGTTTCAGAAAAACTGGTTGCTGGAGGCTGGTGATAACAGAGAGACCCTGCTAGGGGCCATTTCAGTAGAGCAGAGGTAACAGGTGTAATAGTTATGACCACATTTGCAATATATTTTAAAGGGCGAGACAAAAGCTTTTATTTGTAGTGTTAGGCAGTGTGAAGGAATAAGAGTGCAGGGTGCTGTCAGATATTTGGTCTGAAAAATAACATGGCAGGTGCTACTCCTAACTAGATTGGTGATGCCTGGGAAGAAATCAGGTTTATTATGGGGAATGAAATAGTTGGTTTTATAGATACTAAAACGATATCTGATATTGATGCTGGTTAGATATTGCATACGCTTTGAAATAAAGGGAGAAATAAGAATTGAGGGCACGCAATTTTAGAGAACGAAATAGCTTTTTATAGTCAGAGCAAGGAAAAAGATCGAAGTGAATGCACTAAGGACTTTTCAGTGACTCGGGGACATCTGGTACAGTGGTTGTAATATGTCACAGACTGCATCAGGTGACTCAGTGTAATTTCTTTGTTCCTTCCAAAATTCACATTGAAGGTCCTAAGCTTCAGTTCCTCAGAATGTGACCCCATTTGGGAATAGATTCTTTTACAGAGGGAATCAAGTTAAAATATTAATAGAGTGAGCCAGACTCCAACATTGTAGGCATTTTTTGGTAAGCGAAATTTGGGCATTAATACCCATATAATTAGAATATCATGTGGACATAAATATAAGCCCAGAAGAGACCTGGAGCATCTCCCTCCCACTCCACCCCCCAGTCTTCAGAAGGATTTAACAGTGTCAAACACACATTTAAAAACTTAATTTGTGCTACCACAAATTTCTCTCCCTTCAAGTCACCTAGTTTGTGTCAGTTTTTTATGGTAGCTTTAGCAGAGTAATAATGATTTTGGTACTGAGAAGTAGGGTGTTGCTGAAATAAATACCGAAAAATATAGACGTGGTCTCATTGGAATTGGGTAATAGGCAGAAGTTGGAGAAGTTGGGGTGCTTGATAGAAAATGTCTAGATTATCCTCAAGAGATTGTTAGTAGAAAGGTAGAAATTGACAGTCCATTTTCATGAGATCTAGAAACGAATGTGTTTTAGAGATGTATCCTCTTAGACAATAGCTATAGGGTCATGAATAGAGATGCAAGATATATAAATGCCAAGCGGCCTGTAGCTGAGGTCTGAAATGGAAATATGGATGATGTTATTGGAATCTAGTGGGAAGGTGACCTTTGTTCTAATTAGCAGCCTAGCAGTGAGTACAGGAGTCAGTGGTCAACAGCCTCAACTCACTCTGAACACATAAATTATCTTACGTGAGTTCTCAGTGTGATTGTTTTCTGGCTTAAATCAAGGTACATTTTTTTATGGAATTCTTTCCCCATCCTCTTCTCTTATTTAACCATTAAAACTGACTAAAGCATGTGTTACTCTGGGAAGATTCCCAAATTCCCAGTTCGATTTAGATGTTCCTTAGGAAACATGAATACATTTATAATGATACTTACTCATTATTTAATTCTCTGATCCCATCATTATATGCCAGTCACAGAGAGTAGGGTAGCCTATCTTACTCTGCTTGGTATGAGAATGTGTTATAACAGTATTCTTGAGGCAGTTTTTGATTTGATGAATAAGTAAAGATTAAATCTATAATACTGAAAAAGACATTTTTTCTTGTTTTATAGGCAAACTTTTCATATCTAATTTGAGCATCTATAAGGCATAAATGGAATCAAGGAGCAATGTGACTTACTTTGTCCTCTTGGGCCTTACACAGAATCCAAAGGAACAGAAGGTTCTTTTTGTTGTGTTCTTGCTCTTGTACATTTTGACCATGGTGGGCAACATGCTCATCGTGATAACTATATCTTTCAGTAAGACTCTGGACTCACCAATGTACTTCTTTCTTGCTAGCTTGTCATTTATGGATGCCATTTATTCTTCAACTATTTCTCCCAAACTGATCTCAAACTTGTTCCTTGGGGAAAATACCATATCCTTCAAACTTTGTATGGTCCAGCTCTTTACAGGGCATTTTTTTGGTGGATCAGAGGTGTTTCTTCTGTTGGCGATGGCCTATGACCGCTACGTGGCCATCTGCAAACCCTTGCACTACTTGGTTATCATGAGGCAGTGGGTGTGTGTTGTGCTTTTGATAGTGTCTTGGATAGGTGGATTTCTGCACTCAGTAGTTCAGCTGAGCACTATTTATGGTCTCCCATTCTGTGGCCCCAACGTTATTGATCACTTTATCTGTGACATGTACCCCTTATTGAAACTCATCTGTACGGACACCTATGTCATTGGCATCTTAGTGGTGGCCAATGGGGGACTGATCTGCAGTGTTGTGTTTCTGCTTTTGCTCATCTCTTATGTTGTCATCTTACACTCCCTGAAGAACCTGAGTCAGGAAGGGAGGCGGAAAGCCCTCCAGACCTGTGGTTCCCACATCACTGTGGTTGTCTTCTTCTTTGTTCCCTGCATTTTCATGTATGCCAGACCTGCAAAGACCTTCCCCATTGACAAGTCATTGAGTGTGTTTTACACGGTGGTAACCCCCATGCTGAACCCATTAATCTACACTCTGAGAAATTCAGAGATGACAAATGCAATGAAGAAGCTCTGGAGAGGAAACATCGTATCTCATAGCAAATAAGTCTGACCTTAATCAGGAGGAGATTTGTATGAGCAGGGTTCATCTCCCTGGGATGAAGAGTCTTCTTAAAGATTCTTTATCCCTTAAAGCATATGTCATAATTATAATAAAAATTAGTTGTATGATTGATTTATAATCAGTAGTTTCTCTGCTATAATGCCAGCTCTGTAAGTCTAGTTTATGACTTCACCTAGACAGTCATAATGCACAGTCAATAAAAAACATGAATGAGTGAAAGTTCTATTATTACACCGATTAATTTATGTGTTTGTCCTTTTGGTATTTTTGAGAGTAATTTTCTAGTTAGATTCTCGTCTTTTTTTTTTCACTTTCCATTATTAAAAATAATTAATGTCCTGTAATGTTTTTATTGAATATCAACTGCATTATCATGAAAAAAGCATCAACACTATGACTTTTTAAAAAAATGGTACAACAGTAATGAATATAAAAATAGAAACAATCTAAAATGGTACATTTAAAAAACAGTCTCTTTCTATCCCTTACTTGTGTTTCCCAGTGTTCCACTAGGTGGTCATAAAATTCTATTCTTAAATGCTTAAAGTATTGATCTTTGCAAATGCAAGGATATTTGTATAGCTGTATGTGTGCATATGTCTGTATGTAAACATTTACATTTTACTACTCAACAGCTGGAAGAGCTTTTAATACCAGTTCAGATAGATAATCCTTATCAGATAATGGTACCTTATAATAATATTGTATCTTAATAATTATAACAAAATATCTTATAACAACACTAGCGTGCTATCCATTTCTCTGCATGCTGTTTCTGATTTTTCCTATGACTTATGACTCTGCAATAAATATATATCATTTTGACTGTGTTCCTATGTTATTTCATAGAAGTAGAATTTTGGGGTGAAAGTGTATATATCAATATGTTTATATATGATATTTATAGTTAATGTCAAAGTGCTATCTATGATTGTAACAGTCATGCTCAAAACCCCACAGTTTTTGAGAATGCCTGCTTGTCCACATTCTCAACAACCACTGTTTGGTACACATTTATTTAATATGACAATCTGATTCAGCAAAGAAGTTATAATTTGCATGTTTTAATTAAATGAGGGAAGGGACCTCTCCGGTGGCAGTGCTATCACTGCAATGGCCTGAGTTCAATCCCTGGCTAGGGAGGTGTCCCATATGATGCAGCAGACCTCTTCTGTCTCGCCTACTGCTCCCCTCAGCAGTGTATTTCAGTCAGTTTGCCTATTCTGCTCCCAACTCTGTCTCTGCTGAATCCTCTCACCCCCAGCACCTCTGGCCTACAACCCAAGTTTAAATGCAAAAATAAAAAAAAAAAAAGAGGGAAGGAAGCATGATGGCCTGTGGTTTTGGAATATGGGCGAGTTGGTGGTAGGTGAACTATGGTGGTAATACTTAATCAGGGTATCCCAGTATTGTCTCCATTAAAAATAAATAAGTTATAAAAAATTAAAAAATGTCCTATTTAGATTTATTTAGTTGCTCAGTTGTTTGTATAACTTTGGAATACTCTTAGGATCAGTTTGGTTTCTTTGGAAATGCAAATTCCTGGAGCTCTAGGGAAATAGGCATGACAGATGATAGAGTGACAGTTGCTTTTTAAACAATTACTGTGATGTTTCTGAGGTAGGTGATCTTTGCATGTACTTTAGCATAATGGACTACTGCACAGCTATATGAAATGATGAACTCTGTGACAACATAGATGAACTTTAGGGATTGTGCTTAGTAATATTTCAGAAGCAGAAAGACAAACACCAGATGACTTCATGCACATGGGGACTATAGATAAACAAAACAAAGATTCAGACAAAAGCAAACCAGAAGAAACCCTAGAAATCTGGTTGTAAAACCAAGGCTACTAGCAGCTTAGGGAGAGGGTGGGGAGGAAGTGGGAGAGGGGACCCAGTGCACTATGGTGAAGGTCTTTATGTCTGTTTTGATGGTGTGTATAGTGTGGTAACATACAGCTGAAGAGCTTAACACATGTAGTCGTGCTTCATATGGTAACGACTTGTTACTTGCTGAATCTCAGTTCAAATGTCACCTTTTAAAACACCTTCATTCACAATAGAATCTTCCTTGTTTTCAACATGGTACCCTGTGGATTTGTCTTGTTACCCTGGTCACAGATTAGAATGACCTTTTTGGGATGTTTCCTTTTTTATAACCTGTTCCTATTATATGAACGTAAGGCATATGAATAAAATTTGAATGAAAATCTCCCATAAGATCAAATCAGGCAAGACTATTATCCTGCCCCCCTTTTTTCCTGTTTGGTAACTACTGTGTCCTTCAGTTTGTAGCAGAGATACAAAATAGGTGCTGAATATATAAAAAATGAGTTAGATAATTAGTTCTAGCATCTGAACTGTAAGTAAAATTTCATTATCATCAACCCTACAATTACAAAAACCAAAACAAAACATTGAGTCCTAGATAAAAGGAAAGAAAGTTCCCAGTGAAAAAATGGCAAAATAAATGACATCATCATCTTCCTTGGAACAAAATGACAGGACTTATTTTTTATTCTTGTCTGGCAGACTTTCATACTGGTTCTGAAGCTATGTCTTTCTCCTTGTCACATCTTCCCAACCGTCGATATCTGCTAATTCTAACAGCAGCTTCACATGTAAACATTCTTTTAGACTTTGGTGGACAATCACAGTGAATATAATGAAGCAGAAAGCAACCTTGGACATGCTCCAGTTGCATCACCTGGCAAAAATACCTGGTGGGGAGGTATAAATAATCCATGATCTTTTTTTTCTATCAGGGACAGGATGGTATCCTCTTCAAACGGACAGAATTCTCTAAAGAGTGCAATGATTATCTCAAGAAATTAGTTACAGGATAATTTCTGTAGCAAAATAGCTATTTGCTAACTTCCTATGTGGCATATCATTTATGCCTTATTTTCTTTTAGTTTAAAGACATTTATTCCTTTCTAGTTGAATGACCTCTACACACATGGCAATACATGGGTTAAGGCTTTTTTGAGTCGAATTTAAGTTTCAATAAGTTTTGATCTTATATGTTTCCTTGAAAAACATTTAACTGGGCCAGTTGAGACCTGGATGACTGCACCAGGTGGAAAGGAAATAGCCCTTTGTTTGCCTCTTTACAAATTATCTTAGCATGGAAATTTTTTGGTTTTATGTGTGCACCATGGAATTCCTTTTAAGTAGATCGATAGTGCAAGTGTTGGTTTTCTGAAATATTTAGAAGATTCCAGGAAGTGTCTAATGGATAAGCGTCATGAAATCGAATACATCCTTAAGGAATAACTTGGCTTTTCACTGTCCATGGGCACACTAGGTGAAAGAGACATACCCAGTTCTTAGGATCTGATTAATAACTTTTCCTGATTGTAAGTAAGACTCCAAAAGGTAATATGTGACATGTAAAAGTGGAAATCAGGCTTTTGGTTGTATGAATTACTTTATTATGTGTGAAATTATTTTAAACTTGAGCTTATACAAATGAAAAAGTTGAATAACTTCTTTTGAAGTCATAAAAATTTAAAGTCAATTGAAGTTAGTGTATGTCCATTCCTGCCACTGAAAAATGTACACATTTGGGAAAATGAAACATTCTGAGTTTGTTCAACTATAAAATGCAGATGATAATGCTTGTTATTGTAAAGTGAATTGTTATGCAATAAGTATGGTTTTATATATGTATGTATATAGATGGGGTGTGTGTGTGTGTGTAAGAATGAGCACAGCATTTGATATATACATTTGCAAAACAATTGATAGATGTTCTTCTTGTAATGTTAATAACCCCTTTCATTAAAATGCTTTGTCTGTGGAATAAAATAAAACAATGTAAATGTTTTTTCACTTTGGATCTCTTAATTTCAGAGAGCTTTGAACTTATGATACATTGAATTTTAAGATACTTATCCCTGTGTGTCTAAACACAGTATTACAAGGCTTTCACATATTTTGCTTCATTAGATATAAAAACTTAGCCATTTATCATAATCTCATTTTAAAATGTGTAAAGCATGACCTAGAGTGGTGACTATCACTTATGTATTGCCTTACAGTTAGATTTAAAAATATAGGTTAGTGGTTTAAAAATGTTTTATTGTTTCTTTTAGCTGCCTTATTTTAAATTCAGACTCTTGGGAAGGATTCTAGGTAGCAGGATTAATTGAGGAAATTCTTGAGTGCTGAGTAGGAGAAAGGGAAAGAATGAGAACAACATAGATTTAAAAGGAATGTAACTTTGAAAGACATGGGAAAGAAGGTGGGGAAATGAAACCTAATGTCAATTAAACATGTTGTCTGTAAATTGCCTTTATCACTTACTAGTGGCTTAAATTTAAACTGTGACTTAATCTTTCTAAGTATCAAATTAGAATGGGGTAAACTGTAAAACAGGGGTAAGAATATTTAATTCATAGTATTGTTGTAATGATTAAATCAGGTATTATTTGTATAACGCTTAGCTAAATGACATGTAATAAGTGGTCTATAATTAAGCTATATTTAATTTCTTTATCCAAGATTTGAAATGCTTATAAATAAACTTAAACTCTGCCTTCAGGGTTACTATTTTGCAGCAAAAACTACTTGTGATTAGATTCTCTTATTTTGTATAATGACCATAAATAAGAACCCTATTAGAATTATTAGTTCAATAAACATCTTTATGAATATTTTGAAAAAAAGTAAATGTTTTATAAGAACATAATTTTCTCTATGTATCTGTTTATCATCTATTTATACATTCCACTTATTTCTCAAAACCAGATTTTGATTAAAACTGTATCTGCATACATAATAATTATATGGTTTATGTAACAACCCATGGATATGGTTTCTTAGTTTTAATGGTATATAAATGAAGGCTCTTTGAGTTAGGGAAGAGACATTTATAAATAGTGTAATAGTCAACTAGCTCAATGGAGACATCCTCAAGAGAAGTCTAGTATTATCAAGAAATAACAACACCTAGAAAATTTGTGGTTTGGATTTTATGAACTTGTCATGAATAGATCAGAAAATTTTAAAATGAAGTGAGCACCTATTTTAAAACTTTAAGATACATTTAATGAGATGGAGAACACCTGAGAAGGAATAGGTTTATTGTGGAAAATGAAATGTTTACATAAATAAATACTGATTGGTATTCACTTGCAGATATCAATTAGATTAATTATATACACATCCATTCATTAATTCCCCGCTTGAGTATGTTAAACACCTTAATGAATCTTCCCTTAAGTGTGACATATGTGTGACTTTACACAGGTGTTTCTTTTCAGGGAATTCCTTTTCCTTCATCTTTCACTCGACATTTAAAACTCAGTTAAATCATGCTTCCTCTGGAAGACTTCCCAGATGCCATGTTGATTTAAAGTTCTGGCACTAGGAACACTTACTGAACAGGAATACATTTATAATGACTTTTACTAAGTTGGTCTGATTCCTCATTATATATCAAATCACTAATAGCACAGACCCCCATCTTATTCAAGTTGGTGATAGCAATATCTGTGACAGGGCTGACACAAACAGATTCTCGAAGCACATTTTTGATTGATAACTAAAAGAAGATTGAACTTATAATACATTTAAAAGCTTCCCTCTCTATTTTTCAGGTGAACTGTTTTGAGTACACAACATCCATAAGGAGGATTAGATGGAGCCAAGGTAATGGAATCAAGGAGCAATGTGACTTACTTTGTCCTCTTGGGTCTCACACAGAATCCAAAGGAGCAGAAAGTCCTTTTCGTGTTGTTCCTGTTCTTCTACATTTTGACCTTGGTGGGCAACATGCTCATTGTGGTGACTGTAAGTCTCAGTAAGGCCTTGGGCACACCAATGTATTTCTTTCTTGCTAGCTTGTCATTTATGGATGTCATTTATGCAACATCCATTTCCCCCCGATTGATTTTAAACTTGTTCCTTGGGAAAAGTATCATATCTTTCCAATCCTGTATGATCCAGCTCTTTACAGAGCATTTTTTTGGTGGATCAGAGGTTTTTCTTCTGTTGGCGATGGCCTATGACCGCTACGTGGCCATCTGCAAACCCTTGCACTACTTGGTTATCATGAGGCAGTGGGTGTGTGTTGTGCTTTTGATAGTGTCTTGGATAGGTGGATTTCTGCACTCAGTAGTTCAGCTGAGCACTATTTATGGTCTCCCATTCTGTGGCCCCAATGTCATTGATCACTTTTTCTGTGACATGTACCCCTTACTGAAACTCATCTGTATGGACACCTATGTCATTGGCATCTTAGTGGCGGCCAATGGGGGAGTCATCTGTTCTATTGTGTTTCTGCTTCTGCTCATCTCTTATGTTGTCATCTTACACTCCCTGAAGAACCTGAGTCAGGAAGGGAGGCGGAAAGCCCTCCAGACCTGTGGTTCCCACATCACTGTGGTTGTCTTCTTCTTTGTTCCCTGCATTTTCATGTATGCCAGACCTGCAAAGACCTTCCCCATTGACAAGTCATTGAGTGTGTTTTACACGGTGGTAACCCCCATGCTGAACCCATTAATCTACACTCTGAGAAATTCAGAGATGACAAATGCTATGAAGAGACTCTGGAAAAGAAAAGTCATATCAGGTAGCAAATAACTCCATTATCCACCTAAAGAAAGTCTTCTGATAGTAAGGATGCATTTACTTGGAGTGCAGCAATCTTAAATATGATGCTGACTTCCCTTTCTTCAAAGGATCATAATAATGATAAATAATGAGCTATATAACTGCTATTAATAATAATTTTCCTCCATTTGAAATGTAGCAACTGTGATATCTTGTTTCTTATTTCACACAGAAAGGTATAATGTCTAAATATTAAGGAAAAATATGTAATGAATTAGCAAGGAAACTTTATTGTAGTTATATATTTTTTAATATTATGCATCTATTTTACTTTCTCTGAGATTTAGTCTTATTTTTAGTTGGATTCTTGTCATTTACATTAATTCTTCATAGTAAACTATTTAAATATGTAGTACTTTATAACATTTAAGTTCAGTTGTATTATATGAAATTTTTAGTATAATTGTTATACTTTGTTAAAGGAAAAGATATTGAACTGTAGAAATATATAGTAATAAGTAGTAAAAATGAAAACCATATAAAATGGGGGTAATGTAGATAATAAATTTTCTATTTTTGTCTTAGCTTAGTCTCCATGCCTCTTCCCTAGAGGCAGACATTATAATGTTTCTTTACATTTATCAGGGAAATATTTGTAAATGAAAGTTTATTAAAATATATGCTTGCTTTTACTATGCATCTTGAAGATATTTCCATAGCAGTCTATATATATATAACTCAGAATTTTTCATACTGCATGGCATCCCAATATTCCTTAGAATTATGTTCCAAAATTATTGCATCCATTCAAAAATAAGTTTTTTCATTGTGCAAATATATGTTCCTAAAAGTAGAATTGTTGACCTATATATATACATTTGAACCAATTGATTCAAATAGAATATATATTTAAAATGTTGACATTTATAGATATTGTCATCTTTGAAGTCATGCTAAGAGCTACATTCCTGCTCAGTCTGTGAAAATATATTTGTCCACATTTTCAACAACCAAAGCCTGATGAATATTTATGACATATGACAACATGATTAGTTATATTACTCTTATACTTTAATTGAAATCCTTTTGATATGATTTATTCTGAATATCTTTTCACATGTTTAATAAGATTTGAATTTCTTTTTCTGTAAAATTGTTTGACTTTGATCTAATTTATTCAATTATTGATCTTTTCCACACTAATTTTCATGTGTTAGTTATATACTACAGCATTGATCCCTTTTATTATTATATGTGTAGTTTTTTAAAAATTTGTGAGTTTTAAGAAAATTTTAATGCTATATAGAATACTTTTGTTATGTATGAATATTTTTTATATTTTGTGTATATTTTTATTTTTGTATCTTGTTTTAAATATTATAAACATCAATTTTGCTAAAATATTTTTCAACTATCTTTTAGCATTTAATTTTTAGACATTTTTGTGGGTATTATTAAAACATTTGATTCATTTGGAATTTATTTTGATACAGGAAATAAAATGGATTAAAGTTTAGCTGTTTTTCTATTGTTAGCTGCTTTTTAATAGCTATATAATTATCTTTTTGCCTATTATACTATTGTATGCTAAGTCTACATATATATTTGGATTCAATACAAAACCCTATTTTGTTTCACTGATCCCTTATTCCTGTGCCAATTGAGATACAATATATTAGGTTTGACATAATTCACATTTTGAAATGTGATAAGACTAGCAGTTCCTCTTTGCTCTTCTTTTTCAGAGTTATGCCTAGTTTTGCATATTTGTGTTTCAAAATTAGGTTTAAATCATTTTTAAATTTAAGATAAATTAAAGGTTTATATTCCATGTCAAAAGTGTAGTCACAAAACGATTGGTTGTTATTTTAAATGAGTTTTGATGTAAAATTAATTTAGGAAGAATTTCTTTATAGATCATTGAGAACTGTTACCTATGAACAGAAAACTTTTAGCAAATCACCTTTTATACCCTTAGGTAGTGCTTATATATTCTGCCTGTGTATCTTACCCCTTACAGACAAAGGATATGGATAGATATCCTTTACATATACTACATAGCTACTGCTTCATCCATGACCCCTAAAATCCTAATTAACATCATTGCATAAGAAATACAATCTCAGGAAGTGCTTGTCTCAAGTCTTTGCTGTCCATTTTTTGGGTCTTCCTAGGTCATTCTGTCCAGAGTGTTTGCCCATGACCACTGTGTGGCCATCAGCAAACTCTTGTACTATGGATTATTAAATCATCCTCAGGGACAGGGATGTGGCTTCCTTTTTTGTGTAACATGAGCTGAAAACTTTGTTCTTATAATCATTCAGGTCCTCTTCATAGTCTGACTGCCTTTCTGCGATTCCCATGTCATAGACAACTCATGTGAGACTAAATCCTACCTTATGACTCATTTTGACACATGACACATGAGTGTCAACAGACACTCATAGCTTTGGTCTCTTTATTTCTGCCAACAGTGGGTCCATCTCCCTGTTAATCCAGTAATATTTCTGAGATATGCTTCTAGAAATACTCATTAAACTAAACTTTTTGTGATCTTTCAAAGGAATGTTGTTTACTATGAACCTGAGGTCAACAAAAAATGAAGTAGAATATGAGCAATAAAATAAGGGAGATAATTAAAATATTGGCATAATGAAATAATTTTATATTTGTTCTTCAATATAATGTAATAGTAGTAGTTATTTCTTATGATTATGATTATTTAAAATGACAAATAGGAAAGTTGTATCTCACAAAAAACAAAGTCCTAAGACAAGAGGGTTTTACTAATAAGCTATAGTAAACCTTAATGCAAATACCTATCCTTTTCAAATTCTTTCAAAAAGAGAATACTTCCAGACACATTTTTTGAGTCCAATATTGTTTTGACCCCCAAAGCAGAAAAGGACATAACTAAAAAGAAAATTGCAGACCAATGTTCCTGATGTACATAGATGCAAAAATACTCAAGAAAATCTTAGCAAAGTGAATTCAAACATGCATTAAAATGATCATGCATCATGACCAAGTGAGATTTATCTCAGGGATTCAAGCTTATTTCAACATATACAAATAATGTAATTTATAATTTCAAATGGAAAGAAAAGTTCATATGATAATATCAATAGGTGCAAAGAAAGCATTTGGAAAACCATAACATCCATTTATGATTAAAAATTCTTAAAAAATGAGGAAAGGATCATAACTCAATAGATCTGTAATTAGCATCATACACAATGGTGAAAACTTAAAAGCATTTTCTCTAAGATGAGGTGTAATAAAAGGGTGTCCATTTTCACCACTTTTATTCCCATTGTATTGGAAGTTCTAACTAGACCAACTAGGTAAGAGAAAATTATCAAAGTAATCCAAATGAGAGAGAAGAATTAAAACCATCACTATTCGTAGACATGATAATATACATAGAAAACCCTAAAGATGCTATTAGAAAAAAAATCTGGAAAACAATCATCAGTACAGTGAAGTAGAAATTTAAAAAAATGAATATGCAGAATTTTGTTGTGTTCCTATATGCAAATGGCAGATTGAAAGAAATCAAGAACACAGTCCCACTTACTATCACATCAAAAAGAAAAATAAATATAGGAATAATTTCAACAAAGGGGGCTAGAGACCTTTACAACAAAAGCTATAAGATATTTTAGAGAAATAGAAGAAGTTACAAAAACATGGAAAGATATTCCTTGTTTATGGATTGGTACAACAAACGATGCTAAAATGACCATCCTGACCAAAGCAATATATACGTTCAATGCAATTCGTATCAGTTTCAGTGGCATTCTGCAAGGAAATAGAACAAACATTACTGAAATTCTTATGGCACCATAAAGCAATCTGACAAAAATGAAAGACTGAAGTATAACATTCAAAGACTTGAAACTGTACTACAAAGCTATTGTAATAATAACAGTATGGTATTGCAATAAAAATAAAAATGAAATAGGCTTTAGAGTCCAGAAAGAAAGTCACATGTAAATGTTCAGTCAATATAGGACAAAACCAAGAATATAAAATGGAGAAAGAAAAGTCTCTTAGGTATGCTGTTAGGAAACTGGACAACCCTATGCAAAAGAATTAAGCTTGACCACTACAGTATACAACACCCAAAAATTACATCAGAATGAATTAAAGAATAATGCTGGAAATATGAAACATGAAGAAGGTAAAACAGGCAAAGCAGTTTATGATGCTGGCTTCAGGAATGTCTTGACTCCAGTGGCAAGTGAAAAAACAGCAAACAGGGCACATCAACTAAAACTTTTTTCACAGGGAACAATTAAAATGAAAAAAACAAACAACCTGCTGAATTGGAGAAAATATATGTACATCACATATCTTACATGAATCTGAGATTTGAGATCATACAACTCAATAAAAAGAAAAGAAAAGAAATAACTCAGTTGAAAAAATGGTCACTGATCTATAGTTGCCTGGTGATTTTGAGTTACATTATTATAGTGACTTCTCCCCATCTCTGCCCCTGATCCCTTATTTGGTTCCACTACCTCCCTCCTATAAGTGAAACTATTCATGTTTTTCTTTTTCTTTCTGACTTTATTCCACTGGGCATAATCCTTTCTAGCTCCATCTATGTTGCTGTGAATGGTGTGTGTTTATCCATTTTGGTTGCTGAGTGATGTTCCGTGGCATAAATTACCACATCTTCTTGATCCAGTCATCTGTTTTGGGGCATTGGGTTCTTTCCATAGGTTACCTATTGTAAATTGTGCTGTAATAAACTAGGGTACTGGTGACCTTTTGAATTAGTGTTTTTGTAGGGGAGGTGGAGGGAGAAGGATTAGGACAGCGGTGGAAGAGCACAGGGACTGTTTTGGTGGTGCATGGGTGAATTGGTGGTGGACATTTCACAGGGAAATCGTACAATGTTCAAATATGAAGGATAACATAATAAATATATATTTAAAAAATGGTCAAGAACAAAACAGACACTTCTCCAAAGAGTACAATCATATGTTCTACAGGCACAGGAAAATGCAAATCAAAACCACAATGAAAAGTCATACTTTGGGATTTTATTCATATATAGGACATAAAGAAACACAACAAAGGAACAGACAAATTTAAAGCCAATCAAACCATTGCAGCACTATTTACAATAGCCAAGTTATTTAACCAGTATAAGTGACCAGAAACAGATGAGTGGATTAAGATGTGGAATATGTAAACAGTGGAACACTACTCAGCCTTAAAAATGACATTTACCATATTGATTAGGAATACAAGCTTGAAACAAAACTACAAGTTGAAATCCTGCAAATTTTCCACTACATGGAGGAACTGGAGGATATTTCACTGCTAAGTGAAATAAACCAGAAGGAGAAAGTCATAATTGGTGATTTTATTTATATGTAGGCTATAAAGAAACACAAAAAAGGAAGAGAGGCCCTCTCTGGTGGCACAGTGGGTTAAGCAACACACTATGAAGCAAACCGCAGCCACTGCAGCACAAGTTCGATCCCTGCTGCCAGCTGGGGAGGTGACCCACATGGCGCAGGCAGACCTCTCCTGCTTGGCCCAATGCTCCCCTCGGTAGTGTGTTTTGGTCCATCTGCCTGTTCTGCCCCCTGATCTGTCTGGTGGATTATCTCACCTCCCTGTACCTCTGGCTTGTACCCCAGTGCTTGTATGCATAAATAAATAAATCTTAAAAAAAAAGGAACAGAGAAAACTAAAGCAAATCAAACTCTAGGAATTTGACTGCAGAGTTGAGGCTACTAAAAGGGATTTGATCATGTTGGCAAATCCTAAGTTCTGTCTGTACCCAGTAGTCAGGAGATCTGAAAAGTGTAGTCATTTGGATTTTATGTTTGGAAAATGGACACTGCATAATCAAAAGTGACAATGTTTGGGTGCATTCAAATATTTTGGACTACCATGCTCCCAGATTCCATAGGAGTTGTATACTGTAACTCAGGTAGAGAGTTTTATCTGATACTTTCATGAAACTTGTTTCTGTTTGTCTTACACATAAGAAAGAAGGGAGACACAACCACAATTAGACTAGTGAGCTGAAAAACTTTTTTCTACTCTAAGAGCAACTGATATATTCACTTACTAAATACAATCTGTAAGCATCGTGCTTAGTGCTCCTGAACATACACAGATAACAGAGAATTTTTTTTTTACCATATGAAGTCATATTTATTCTGTAAATTCCAACAGCGACTCTTTATCTTTTGATGACCATAATCTATTTGGCTCACCCTCATCCCTCCCCATCTCTATTAACCTCCAGTCTGTTCTCAGTATTTATGAGTTCAAATATTTGTGTTGTTTTTGAAGTAACATTTGTTGATAACATTGGTTTCAAGTATATAGACTTAAATCAACATCTGTAGACATGCATCATGTTTACAGGAAGTCTATGTGTAGATTCCAGAAAGATAGCAGCAGAGTGAAGAGAATACTGCATAGCCTTGTACACACACACACACATCCTCACCCCACAAGAGTGATGCAAAAAAACTAGAAACCACTGGTTACTGGTGTTCACAATAAACCTAACTAAAATGGTTGGGAAGGACTCTAAGTGAACTTTGTTAGAAGTAATAATGGGTAGTGAATCTCACAAAAGGGAGGAGGGGCTGTGGTTCAGAGCCCCCCTCTAGCTACTGACTTGGGCACAGCCAATGTTGGGGCTCCCAGGAGCTCGCAGGCAAGTGGTAAGCAGATGCAGGAACAAGCACTGAGGATAGAGGACATTTTGGGAGTGCTACAGGGATGAGGTCACAGAGCAAGAGCAGCTGATTTGAAACTGAGGCTCATAACAGAAATCAGCTATAGATTTATCAGGTCTGAGCACCTGGACACCCCTATAGAAGAGACTGCTATTGAAGTCCAGGCTGACATAGCTGAGACACCTGCTGTACCCCGACCCCCAAGTCCTAGGCTGATACATCCCAAACACGTGCATCCTCTATCTAACTGGACTACATCTTAACCTCTCCAACCTATGGTAGCATGTAACTTGGTTGTAATTCACTAAAAGTTATCTTAATTTTGGCATATTTTAGATGAGTTAAAAAAAATTCCTGTGTTAAAAAATTGCTTAGTTTATTTCTCACCTAAAAGATTTAAAATAAAATCCAAATCCCTTACTGAACTCTATATTTCCTAAAGACTGTGGTTCTCATTTATGTCTTTAACTATAGCATTTTCTCGTTTCTTTTTTTTAAGAGCTGTGTATACTGAACTTTGTGTCTTAAATTCTTTTCAGTGCTGAGACCTTACACAAACCAGTACTTTCAATGAGAGCAACTTCCTGTCCTATGATTATAAGCTTAAATTTCTCTTTTTAAGAAAAGCCTTTGTTGATAATACACAGAATTCATCCCTTTCTGTTCTCATATTTTGTTTTTTTTTTTATTAGTGATGAATGATATGTGGAATAATTTGTATCCTTTTGTTATCTGACTCTATTTTTTTTTTATTATTAGTTATATTTGACATCATTTGTAGTCCCCAGGGGGTACCCACCACCATTTCACCCGTGCACCATCACCTCAGTCCCTTG
>JAGFMF010011606.1:0-54288 GCA_019455555.1 Galemys pyrenaicus
AAGCTGATAGTCCGTTTTCTGGCTTTTCTCTTTGCTTTTTTGGCTTTCCCTGTTATGTGTATCTGGACACTATGAGTCTAGCGTCTTCACTCTGCCGCCGTCTTGCCAGTCTTCTGGTCCCCTTTTTGAAACATTTTTATATATACCCAGATATATTTGCATAGTGAAAATGTAGGAAGGTACAACATAAGATTATACATAGTCTAATGTAGGTCATGAGGCTATGCATGGTTTGAAAATTTTTTCCATAGCGTGTTTATATTTTCTAAATGTTTTGGTATGAAGATCACTTTTATAAAAGATAAAAAGCTAATATTTCAGCAGTAATAATGGCTATGGCCCCCTAGCTGATATTTGACAAATGCCAGACCCCACACTAGGAATCTCTCCCTTCTCCCAGCATCCATGGAAACAGGGATCCATCCTTTCCTTACACTCTTTCTGCAGAGAAGGAAACACAGACATGAAGTCATGAGCCTAGTTCATGCAACTAACGAGAGGCAGACTTGGGCTCTTTTCAACTCCAAAGCCAGTGTTTGTTAATGTTTTTCTGCCCTCCCCAAATGGCTCCTAAGGAAATGCTCTGCAGTAAAAGATACTCAGTTCCCCCTGAAGAGGTTATGTCTTCTAAAATGACAACTTTATAAGAAATGTGTCTGCACATAGCACAGTTAGAAGAAATTTGCTTGTATACATAAATGATCCTTTTAGGTTGGGCAGGTTATGAAGTACATATACATATATATATATATATATATATACACACATACACACACACAAGAGAAATGTGTGTCTATGTGTGTGTGTGTATTCCCCTTAGGATTTTTTCCCTATGCCTTTGAAGTGATAGATGTTTTAGTCCTAGAACAAGACATGCAATAAGAAAAAATATCTCTCTGAAAAGCCAGTGTTTCCTTGGCATGTCAGCAAGATGCAAAATCCCTAGCATTTGAAAACAGAAATATGACAGGCAGAGTGTTCTGGCAGCCTTGGGAGCCCAGAGCCATAATCTCAGGTTTTGAAAAGTGAGCAATGAAAATGTTCTTCAGCTGTTGGGATCACTGGTGAGATTATCTCTCCTCTATCTCTGGGCTCTGACAGACATAAGCTGTTATCTCCCCAGCTCCCCAGTCTCAAAGGTCAGGAGCAGTCCGAGCCCAGCATCCTGTGGCATTGCCACATTTCTTCCTGGACCACTGTGTCCTTGAGCCCCAAGCATAGGGTTAAGAAAAATGAGGATGGTCTTTTTAAGGAATCTTTACCTTAGACTCTATGTTATTTCTCTGATAAATTGCTAAGGATCTTTTTAACCAGGTCATATTCCCACCAAGAAAGGGAATCATTTGAACTTCAGAAAAAATACTTCCATCCAGCTGTTAGGAGGCATGAGAAGTTCTTCCACATCTCCACACTCTCTTTATTGCTTTTGTGACTTAGTACCTGTTTCCTCTATCAGTCCCTTCTCTATTCTTCCAGACTGAATTCTAGGAAACAAGTTCCTCATCACATTGATCCTGTATTTTACATCATCACTGGATCCAGCCCTTGAGGGATAAAGTTCAGTCCCATCAATGTGCTACTCACCATCTTTCCACTCCATTGTTCTTTGCCAGCTTTTCCTGTAACAAACGCCCTTCCCACTCATCTGCATTCCATCCATCGTGGATTTCCTCTTGAACACACTATGTACTAAAGATCTCTGTCTTTATTATCTAAAGATACTGTGTTTAGAAAAAGTGTCTCAAATGTTAACTTGACCCCTCAACCACCTGTAAAACCAGGTTTCATTAAATTGAACTCAAATGCAAACACTGCCAGAACATTTTTTCCTCCTATTCCTTGGTCCCCCTCTCTACTTCACCATTTCACCTCTCTGAATTTCTTCCTCCTGTCTTCTGGGCTCCACTGTACCCTGTACCTGCCTCAGGTGCAACACTTTTATGATTATAATAGTGCTGTGGTTAACAGCATAGATCTTGAAGTTAGATGGACCTGGGCTAGGGTTCCAGGTTACCCATTGATTGTGTGTGAGATATTGGGTGGATATGGTACCTCTCTGAGTTTCCTGTCTATGAAGTAGGACACAGCAGAACCTCCTTGCAAATATGCAAAGATCAAATGAGATCATGCATGTAAAGAATAGGCATGGCACCTGGAACACAGGTGCTCTCAATGAGTGGCAGCTGTTATTCTCATTCCTGACATTGATTGCCTCTGTGTCTGTATCACAGGATCCTTATGTTGAATTGTGGCTGGTTCATTTTGTAACATAAATAATGCATAGGGGCCATCATCAGCATAGGGTCTGGTCCAGACATTGCACAGAAAACTTTCCAGATTGCTGAATGTAACCCCTTGGGGTTGCTATGCTTGGGGAATGATGGCAAGTCAAGATTCCAATCACAGTGTGAGCTGGTACAGATACCAAGCACAATACCCTACAAGAGCTTGGCCCTAGGTCCTTCCAGGAGCCTATATTTCAGTGCTAACTCCACTTCTAAACTAAGCCCATTGTCTCCTTTGTAAATGTTCTGCTTCAAAGATCAGAGAATAACATTTTCATTTTCAGTCCAAATTTATGTTTTACTTTCAAATGTTCCTTGATTTATCTAGTTCCTAAAATTGGTTTTTAGTCTCTCAGAATTCCCTCATATTTGAGAAGTTGGGAAGAACCCAAAACACAGGCAAGAAAATCAAAATTAATTTCCTGCTTTCACTGAAGCCTTCTATAAACAGAATAGTGTGGGGATCTTTGGAAATAATGTCTTCTTGGAGTGAGGGAGCCTTGGCAGGAAGGCTAGTTCTGGCAGCCCAGTTCTGCCTTTGAGGGCTGTGAGGTCCTGGTTCAGCCACCTGGTAGCCTCAGAAGGGCAGGGCTCCCAAGGTTGTCCAGGGATGGCCTCCCCAAGATATTATTTTGGCTTGTGCATTATTTGAGTTGCTGTCAAATGAAATCCAGCAGACACATGAGAAAATTTACTATCCTCTAACTACCTAGAAGAATGAAAATTGAGGGCATTACCCAAAACTAGGTGTTAATCAGGAGTAACCTTTCTATCAGGAAACCTATTACATGGCCGAAAACGTGTCTAATTACAGAGTATCTGGTCTCTGTCGCACAAGTCACCCTTTCTTTACCATATGAGTCTACCTCAACTTTCCTGAAGTCCATTCCTTAGCTCAGGTTTATATATATATATATTCTTTAAATTATAGATTTCAGAACCTACACTCATGGAGATTCTCTCAATGAATGTATTTAATAATTGAATTTATTCTTTTCTCCTCTTCATATGTCTGTTGGCACTTGATTGCTTGACCAAGTTGAGAAGATCTATCAAGGCAGGGAAGTTTTCCTCCACCTCTTTTTTTTTTTTTAAAGATTGATTTATTTATGCATACTAAAGCTGGGGCACAGGCCAGAGTCATGGCATGAGAGGATTCACCAGAGACAGAGTGGAGAGCAGAACAGGCAGATGGACTGAAATACACTGCTGAAGGGAACAGCAGGTCAGGCAGGAGAGGTCTGCTGCGCCATGTGTGTCCCCTCCCTGGTCGGGGATTGAACTTGTGCTGCTGTGCTGCAGATGCTTCACGTGCAGCCAGCGCTCAACCTGCTGCACCACTGGGAGACCACTGCCCCTCCACCTCTTGAGCCTTGTTCTATGACTGTATGTGGAACTGTGCCTGCCTTGGGCCAGGCCACCATCTGGCACAGAATAGGTGCTTGGTTAGTGAAATGTTATGAACAGTAATGCTTGATAGGATTATCTAATAAGAGCTCAGTTGAAGCCCAATTCACCTTAAGGATGCTCAGGTGAAATGATGGTACCTTCCTGGTATCAGTACATATATAGGAACCTGGGAATTTCTGCAGGGAACAGGCCCTAAAGGAATTCCTTGAGGAATGCTGATGTTGTTGCCTGCTAGTCAAGTATTAGTCATGAGAAGGAAGTGATACTCTTTTGTAGACTGTGCACCAGGATATCAGTCACTTCATATGCTCCTGGATCATGCCTGGAGCAGATCCAGATTCTAGCGAGAGAAAGCATAAACTTTAATGAAAAGGAATAGAAAGTTTTTATAGGCAATACTCAGGTCTAAGCTGCTCTAGGTGGGATCCTTTGCTCATCCAAAGGGGAGAGGACCGTTCTTACATCCCAGTTATCCGTGTGTTCCTATGCCCTTGGGTCATAAAGCTGGTCATAAAGGACAGCTTTCCCCCAGGACAGTGGGCTAACTGGAAGAACCGGCAGCTGCCCTGGGCCCAAGGCAGTGTCTGGAGGCACAGTGAGGATGCCCGTTATTCCTCTGGAAGCTGCTTTCCCAGAGGGGTAGCAGGAGGAAGAAAATGGCACCAGGACAGGAAGAGAGACTTGGCAGTCCCAAAGGGAACCCCGGGTCCAGCCAATAGCCTTGATGACTGGAAGGTACTGGAAAACCAGGGAGGATCCAAGGCAGAGATAAAAGGATTTCTATGTCTAGGAGAGCAGGATGGGGATGGCAGCCCATGGGGAGGGCGTGGTGCCATTGGAGACACAAACCTAGGCCTTTAGAGACTGTTTCTGCAGTGGAGAGCTGGGGAGCCCCATGAAAGTGCCAAGAGACTGCAGAGTGGGCAGGAACAGACTGTGAACACACAGGAAGTTCTTTGGGGATATTTGGAATTACTTGGGGTGGGGAGTTTGCTGGGGGCTGGTTGTCACATGTCAGTTGTGTGGCCATGAGCCTGGGGCAGTGGAATAACTACTGTTTCTCATTGATCTCACTTATACCTACAGTCCATAGGACCTAAGGGGATTTGGATTATAAATTCTGGTAGTTATATGTATAACTATTTTACTGTTGACCAAAAAAAAAGGGATTTACCCATTTACCCTCCATAATGTCTAAGGAGTTGTTTTACATTTAGATGTGATGCATCTAAGAACTTCTTCAGAATATTAGTGAAACTTCATCTTCAAAAGCATCTTCAATTTCGCTCATAATTAATAATAATTATAATTGTTCTCTCCCTGTTGTCATGTTCTACAAACTATGAGATGATGAGCTTAGATTACAATTTGCATAAATTAGACTTGAAATAAAGTTTACTTTCATTGTGCTAGCTTCCCTGTATACTTAGCAATAGGAGAGTCCCTTCTCCCTCCCCCTCTCCCACCCCATCCCAGGCCTCTTGACTTAGCTGGGTGGGTGAGCACTGGGTAGAGGGATGGAAAGAGTGAAAGACAGGGTGACTTGAGCTAGGTTTTGGAGATTTGGTGTTCGAAGAAGGCTGGTATCATCAGGTGAGAGAGGAGGGTGAGAGAGCAGTATGAGTGTGTGCGTGTGTGTACATGTGCATGTGAGTACCCCAGCAGAGAGAGCTGAATGAGCAAAGTGAGGAGAATATGAGCAGCAGCAGGAAACCAGGAGACCAGTGAGGTGGGCTGGGACCCTGTTGTGAAGACTCTGGCAACCTGTACCTACCTTGGAGCACCTCTACCCTGAGGCTGCTCCATGCACAGTGTAACCCTTGGTTGAACTTGGATCCCTTTGTTTTGATGCTGCAAGCCCAGAGCACCCCAATGACCCTCTTCCAAATCAGCTCTGCTCCTTTTCATTTCTCCACTCTAATCTCCACCTGCAAACTTCATTGCTGGGGATTAAGGGAGCAGCTTGATTGTCTGGTGAAGTCAGTTCTAGAGGCTGAGGCATTGATTGCACACGGCAGAGAGACCCTTGTATCACCCACAAGTGAAAGGCACAGCATGGATGGTGGTTCTAGCAGCCTTGTACTTATTGGGAGGTTGGGTCTACTGGGTGATTCATGGTCTTGAAGCCTCATTTGCTCATCTCACAATGGAGCTAGAGATGTGCACTCATGGGGCTCATTGAAGTGGAGAGCATCTCCCATGCTCCACCAATGCCTCTTTACTGAAAATTTGGGATACAGGAGAAACAGCAAGGTGACATTTGTTGAAACCAGCTTGTCCGACAAGAAACCACAGTGCAGTGAGGACAATCCCCAAAGCTCATTACTCACCTCCCAGCTGCTGCACTTGGTGCACCTGGGGGCATGATTCATCCGGTGCAGAGCTGGCCTTTCATTGGGATGTTATCTTCATGGGCTTTTGGAGTTTGCAGGTGAGATGAGGCTGCTCTGAGGTTAAAGAAACAGTTGTGAAAGTGAGCTGGCCTTGGCATCTCACGGCATGGGCAGTTGGAAGCCAGGTGGTCATGAAAAGAGGAGGGCGGGAGAGTAAACTTGTGATGCTGGGAGAGATACTAGAAAGTGGTATCAATCTGGACCACAGAGAGTTATGACTGTGAACTTGAACTGCTGGGCTTCAGCATGCTGGTTTATCATATTGACATTTCAGCGTTCATTTTCTGGAGAAAAATATATTCTTGCTAATCCACACACCATCTCTGGAAAGATGACTAAGAACTAAAAATAGAGGTTCCTGTTGATTTAGGAAATTGGAATATGGGAAAGCATCACTTTTTAAACATATACCATTTTGTATAAGTGCTAATAAATTATTATAATTCCAAGTATCAATTCCTTTTATATGTTGCAATTTGTGTGTAATAGTTTCGAATCTTGAGGAAACACCAAAAGACCTGGCAGTCTTATCTTTAACATCTTTTAAATCTAAGTAACATTGTATTATGACATTACACACAATTCAGGTGTGTATCTTTATAAACCAACAGCTTTATAAACTACAGTAAGTTCACTACTACAAGCCCAAATTTATCCTTCACAATACAATCGACCCTTTTGCCTAATTAACTCATCACATTCTCCCTTTCCCTTCTGAAAACCATTATTTGGCTTTAAAGACTAAATGTTCCTAGGAGTGAGATTGCTGGATCATATGGAGTTTCCATTCTTAGTAGATTGAGGAACCGCCATACTGCTTTCCATAATGGTTGGACCAGCTTGCATTCCTACCAGCAGTGTAAGAGATTTCCTTTTTTTCCACATCCTCGCCAACATTTGTTGTTGCTACTTTTTTTGATATATGTGCCATTCTCACTGGTGTGAGGTGGTATCTCATAGTGGTTTTGATTTGCATTTCTCTGATGACAAGAGAAGTTGAGCAATTTTTTCATATGCCTGTTGGTCATTTGCATTTCCCAAAAGACACAAATACACTGATTCAAAAGAATACCTGCACCCCTATGTTTATAGCAGCACTCTCTACAATAGGTAAGACCTGGAAACAACCTAAATGCCCAAAAATAAATGAGTGGATTGGGAAGCTGTGGTACATATACACGATGGAATACTATTCAGCAATTAAAAAAGAAAAGCTAGTCACATTTAGGAACATGGATGGAACTGGAAGGGATTATGCTCAGCGAAGTAAGTCAGAAGGCAAAAGAAAAGTACCAGATGGTTCCTTCCCTAGGAGGAATATAAGGGAACCAAATAAGGATCAAGGAAAGGAATAAGAACAATAATAATAATAATAACAATAAAGATACAAAAACTAAAAATGAAAAGACAAGGACAAATTGGGGACACTTGGTGGGGAGGGGGCAGAGGGAGTGTTGAGGGCAGATGGGAGCATGGGGGACTGAGGTGATGGTGCACTGGTGATATGGTGATAGGGAATACATGGGGATTACAATTGATGTCAAATATATATAAATTAAAGGGAAAATAGAATAAAAGATAAAGTCTAAATGTTTATTTTTATCTTACTTAGTTCTTTCCTTTGGTTTTTCTTGGCACATATATGAATGAAGTCATATGTGGTTTCATTTTCTTCAACTGGTTTATTTCATTAAACATAATTCCCTCTAGATTCATCCATGTTACAAATGATGAAATTTCAGCCTTTTTAATAATTGTGCAGTATCCCATTCTGTATATAGACTACATCTTCACTCATCTGTCAGTGGACACTTAGGTTGTTTCCATCTTTTGTTTGTTGTAAATAATCTGGCAGATTATTCTTGGTGCTGCCTCCAGTGCAAGAAGGAGAGGGTGGTTTCTCCATGCCTGGAGGAGATAATTGTATGATTGGGGTGAAAGGCAGAAAAAGTGAGGTGGTCTATTGGATTAAAGTCAGTGACAGTCACATTGAAGGATCCCTCAGAAACATTTGGGAGAAAGATGACTTTCTGTGATTCTGAGTTATAGAAGGATGTCTCCAGAAATCTTTGAAGACTTGGAAGTCCTCAGAGTAAAGCTGGTTATTATGTGAGAGAAGCAAAAAGAAGAAAAGCTTAAGCACACTGACATTGAGCTAGGAGTCTTGTCTTACTTACTCTTGCATAATGGTCAATTCTACCTTATGGAGTTAAAGTTATATTTCTATTGATCAGGCTTAGACATGAAGCAACTTGCTCAAAGTTAATAGATCTTTCTGACTTCAAGTTCTAAATGCTTTCCAGCTCCTCCACCTCCATAGGAGGAAAGCACGGATGAGATGGAGGTCTGGAGGGAACACAGAAAGGAATTGAACAGACCATTGAGAAACTGACTCATTATCCTGGTGGACTTGAATAATTCATGGACACCTCAAAGTCCCTGATCTAAGTTCCAAATTACAGTATAGCACCTTTGAAAAAAATAAATGTGTTTTGAAAGTTAGTGGGGAGTCTCTTTAGAAGTGCACACTGCCAGAAGAGGCTGATGGGTGGGGTGGGTAAGGAGGATTGTGAGGCTGAGTCAGTTAGGAACTGCTCATCAGTCTCTCCAACATAAACATGGCAGCCATAGCACCAAGTGAGAAGCTCGAGTTGCTGTCCTGGTTTGAACTGTTCATGAAGCAAGGAACAGGAAAACAAAATTGGCTTGGAAAAATGATCATTTAACTAAACAGTGTAGGGACTAGTAATTTCTCTTAGGTAGAGATCTGGGATCTAGCAGGTGACTGAGATGCTCCTTCTTTTGGCTCCACTCCTTGGATAGTATTTGTTCTCAAGCAGAATTTCTCCAGATATGGTCCCATGATCATGGCCTGAAGAACCTAGGGCCCATCTTCAGCAATATCCAGCAGGTAAGATAGAGAGTTCTCCTTAGTTCCCGCTGGATGAAGAGAAAACTCCTTCCCATTGTTTGATTGGCTCTAATAGGTAATCTGCCCAGCAGTGTCCACTTGGAAGCTTGATGAAGGTTCAATGTCATCCATACTAAATGACCCAGGAGAAAAAAGTGGGTTTCCCAGTGACTTATGACTTCCAGTTGGAAAGCCAAGATGGGGGAAGAAGGGACAGATGATGTTTTTCTTCTCGACAGGCTGGATGGGTGGTCTTTCACTCTGTCATCAGGGCATGAGAACAAAGACAATTATGAAATTCTGAATGGGAGCCCAGAGTGATCCAACAGCCCCCCTTTTATTGTGAAAAATTTCAAGTACACAAGAAGTTGAATATTGCTACAGTCATCTGATACCTAAATTGAATTTAAAAATTATTTTCATGTCATATTTCCCTTATCTGTCTGAACCCCTTGAAAGTCATTTGGAGATGCCAGGATACTTTTCTCATAAATATTTTCTTTTCTAAAAAAAATTTTGCATAGAAGAATCGGGGTGTAGGCCAGAGGTGTGGGTGGCACAAGGATTCACTAGACACAGAATGGGGAACAGAACAGGCGGTGTTACTGATAAACATTGCCGAGGGGAGCAGTGGGCGAGACAGGAGAGGTCTGCTGTGCCATATGTAGGTCACCTCCCTGGCCGGGGATCAGACTGGTAATGATCTCCAGAGTGGTGATGGCTCTGAGACTCACCCCCTAGGCCCTCAGGGAGGCCCCTCATAAATATTTTCTTGTACAACTCCTAAAATTCAGGATACTATCCTTCATAAATGTGGCATCATCAAACCTAGGAAAATCAGCCTCCATTCTCTAATATCATCTAATGTCCACTTTTGAGTGTGCTTAGTGTTTCAAGCATTTTTTCTGTGAACCAAGGACCAGTCAAGTGTGTGCCATCACACTGGAATCTGCTGTATTTTATTTTTTTTTTTTCTGCTGTATTTTAGAACATTGCTTCCACTTTTAAAAAATGTCACTGGCTTTTAAAAAAGATGATCTGTTTTCAACTGTGGTCTAGTCCCTGTTTTTCTTGTAAATTTGAGATTAAGCGTGAAGGCTTAATACTTAGATTTATGTCAACTACTCCTGGCAAGAATATTTTGTAGGTGATATTATCATACCATTTATCGTGTCCTAACAGATGGGATAAGAAAGTAACGTTTGTTAATTTGGTTAAAGGATGCTTGTGAGAGGCTTTTATTGTAGAGATGCTTTTGCACCCTTTGCATTTGCTAAGTGGGGTGGGGTGATTGGAAATGGTAGCATTGCCTTGTCCCCAGACAAACTTTGACCCAACTGTTCTAGTATTGAAAGATGACAGTTACCTGAAGGGACTACTCTATCACATTGTAGGATGATATTTTTCTTTCTAATTCCATTCTCCTGTGTTGTTTTAGAGCAGGGATAACTCCCTTCCAGGCCTAGAACCCCACTGGAGTAGGAAAGTAGAATGCCCTTGGTCAGACGCACTTCCCCTGCTCGACTCCCATGCCTCTCAGTGTTGTTTGGGGTGCCATGTGCTCTGAGAGGTCTTGTCTACCACCCCCGGCTACCTTCAGCGTCCTTGCTGATCGCCCTCACCGTCCTTAGCACTGTCCAGAAGGAGAGTCTATTTGTAGGTTATGTGCTTAGTCCTATGGGAGGGCAGGCTGTGTCTATTTTATTACCACAGTTTACCCAGCAAGGATTGAGAGTCTGGAACTTAGTAGGTACTCAGCACATGTATGTTGACTGGACACTGCTGGTTGAATACATGGACTATGGAGTCAGAACTGAACTCATGTCCTGGCTGAACTTGCCTCAGATAATTATTTCTGAGCCTCAGTTTATCAACCTTTTGCTTGAGAAAAAAATTAAATAATATGTGAAGAGTTATTCTTCAAAGAGGAGAGATTCCTTTCCTTCTTTTTTTAAAAATAAGTACCCATTTTTTTATTTATATATATTTGACATCAATTGTGGTCCCCATTTCCCACCACCGTTTCACTAGTGTACCATCACCTTAGTCTTTTGTACATTCCTTTCCTTCTTTCCCCAGATAATCAGGTCCTTATAATCTTGTATTTTCCAATGACCTTCCCTGTCTTTTCTCTTCCAACATCCACCTTGCCTTACTTCCCAACAGCACAAGATGACTCTATGCAGTAAGGGGACTTGTCCAAAGACAGGTCTGACCCTGGCTCCTAGGAAGTGATGGTCTCTAAATCTTGGAAGTTCTGCCTGATGAGAGTGTCTTTGTTCCCCTGGGATGCTGGACCACGTTGCTAGTCTACGCCCACAATGTGATATATTATTGGGGCTTTGGGCCTTGCAGTATCAACACTACCTGTTTGGACTGAAACTGAGTAGGATCACATGGATGGTCTATCCTGTCTAAATGACCAAACCCCAATAAAAATCCTGGACACCGAGGCTCACTTGAACTGACCTGGTTGGCAGTACTTCATATGTACTATGATACATCCTTCCCAAGAAAAATGAACGCTGTCAACATGGCAGAGCAAACTGGATGCTGGTCCTGGGGAGGCTCCTGGGCCTGCCCATGTGCCTCTTCTCTTGACTGACTCTGGTCTTTAGCCTTTCACTGTGAGTATTTTCACTGTCAGTGCTCTAGCCTGTCACCCATGAGAATGAGAGTCTCCAGTGGATTCTGTGACTCTTTCTAGCAAATTATCAAACCAGAGAATGGCGTTAGGAGCTCCTGAACTTGTGATTGGGTCAGACATGAGAATGGTCTTGGGGACTCCTGATATTTATATTATAGTCCCGTAATCCTTCCACATATTCATAACTCCATTGCTGCTACTCAATGTTCCCTCTTCTTAGAATGTCCTCACCTTCTCGTCCACCTATCAGAACTACTCACTCATCATTCTCTGTCTCTCAGACTGTCACTGCCCTTCCCTCTCAAAGATGAGAAGCTCTTAGCTGCCATGTAGATATGGAGGAGTTATTCATGATTCTGCCATTCTCTACTAGTTGCTTTTTCTTAATAGGGACCAGATCAGATTTTCTCCCCATTCCTCCTTTCCTTCAAGATGAATCCATTTAGAATCACTGCTATTCTATGTTCTACCTTTGGGAAAAATATGAGATCGGGGCTCTTATAGTTTGGCTTGGGTCATAGAACATAGTTTACATTCCATTCCTTACCGGCTCCCCAACCTGGGTGTACTCAGGCAATGTGAGTCCTACACAGCTACTCTGCATGCTTGTATTGGGGCACAACAGGAATCCTGCCACACCCCTCTGGATTCTTCTAGGTTAGCAAATAATCAAATAAGCATCAGATAGATTGACAAGAGAAAAAAGCCAAAAACATGTTTAATAATAACATACATGCCCTCTGTATACATAGGAGAGACCCAGTACAACTGAATACTTTGCCACATGACTTCAGGTGCAGTCTTAAATAGCTCAGTTAAGAGGAGGGAGTTTAGGTAGGAGAGAGAAAGGAAAAGGTCAGTTAAGGAGTTTACCAAGGAAGGCACAATAAACAAAAGTATGCAGATTTAAGTTGTCTTCTCCCTGTAAAGAGAGAAATAATGGTCTTCCCAGGCAGTGAGGGAGATGCCTTACATAGAGAGGTTTACATTTAAATATCCTTTTAAAAGCAACCACCCAACATTCAGAGCACCTCTCTTTACCCAAATCAATTTTTTTGCCAAAGACATATTTTGGGGTGGCAGATATTTTCTCCTCTACATTTGCATGTATTCATATTCATCATCCACTTGTCCATTCCTGCATTTAGTAGTCCCTACAGCAACATAAACTGAACTCTCACTCTTAAGGCACAATGATGCAAAAGACTTACCATCTCTTATCTATACAGAGTTTGGTACAAATATTTAATTGAATATATGAATAAATGAATTATTAGATTATATATGTTAGAAGTTAGAGAGACTATGGCAAGTACTATGTTCACCAAGAATGCAAATTTATACTTTTCCCCAGGAGCTATAATTCTGAACCTTAGTCATGGTGGTGGGGAGGTCTACTTGGAAATCCTATAAAATCTGTGTTTAGTCACCCATTGCACCCATTAGAAAATGCACATTGACACACTATGAATCAGGAGAGGATAAGACTAGATCAGAGGAAACAGCTTCAAATTCCTATTGACCTAACACTGTAGAAACCGTTATTATTATTATTTTTTTTAAACCAAGATCATGTAGGACTGTTCCATATAGACATTTAGGGCACTAGACTGATAGAGATGTTAGCATCTTAAAACACTAGGTCTTCTCTGTTGCTGCAAACGACTTAGAAAGAGTTGGAGAGTTATTCAACAATTTCTTTAATATTAGTTTGAAGGTCCACATGTAATCACATGGCCCTGATTAACTGCAAGGACATTACAACAGATACATGGTTTGATGAACTCCGTTTCCTCCCTTTTCTCCTCTCTCTTCCTTCCCTCTTTAACACCCCCACCCCAACACACATACCTTTTATGTAACTTGACTGTAGGGCAGAGGGCCTGTGCAGGTCTAGAATTATCTAGAGGAGGGGTAGGGAAGACTACCTTTCTGCTCAACACATTTTATTTTTTGCCCCACGGGGAGTGGATTTAGTGTTTTCATAGCTTCCAATATTTGATGAGAAATCAGAAACCCAATTTTTTTTTCTCTTGGATTTCTACATTCTCCACATTTCTTATATTTGTCTTTTACTTTCCCCCCAAAATGTAAATCTACACAATGCCCATATTTGGCTCTTACATGGTTTATTAAACTTAAAGTCTTTTGTTAAAGGTTTTGCACCTTCTGAGATTTTATTTTTAGCAAACCAACTTTCTGTTCAGGAAAGTTCTTATTACATATATTTATACACTTTAAAACAGTTTTAATGTATAATTTCACAAGTGCTTAAAAAACTTTTTCATATAAAGCACTCTAAGGCAGGACAGAGTATTTGCACTTTAAATCACAGTTATGCCTTTGAAAATATAACTTTTGGCTAAAATACTCTCAAGTACATAAAGTGAGTAAAGTAATTGGTTATTTTGCATAGTAGGATTCTATTTGGAAAATAGTTAAATGTATCCCTCATTTGAATTAAGCATTAAAATGCAAAAATAGGGGCCTCCCTGGTGGTGCAGTGGGTTAAGCAACGCATTATGAGGCAAACCACAGCCACTGCAGCCTGAGTTTGGTCCCCAGCTAGGGAGGTGGCCCACATGGCACTGCACACTTCTCCTGCCTCGCCCACTGCTCCCCTCAGTAGTGTGTTTCAGTTAGTCTTCCTATTCTGTTCCCTACTCTGTCTCTGGTGAATTCTCTCACCCCCTACACCTCTGATTGTACCCCAGTGCTTGTATGCAGAAATATATAAATCTTTAAAAAAATGACATTCTACTTAAAAAAAAATGCAAAAATAAGGCACTTCTTGCCCCTATGTGATCTTATAGTCTGAGGAAGGAAGAAATCTAGATTATTAATTAAAGTCTTTCAATATACAGATATCGGTTCCATTAGAAAAAAAACACAGTGATGCCCATGGAAGCCCATTTGTGTGACTAGATGAGGCACTGCCAAAGTTTTTGAAACCTGAGGAAAGCCTGTTCTTTCCTCTCCAGTCCTAGGGCTTTGCTGCCCGTGCCCTTCAGACTTCACTGTGCCATGGGGAAGAACCACTCTATAAGGTGGTCTCCCTGATGCTTGACCATGCACCCCCCAGTTCCTCTTCCTGGAACTTTGGACATTGTCTGGAGCTGCCACATCTGCGTCCTGGGTGCTGTAAGCTGTCCTCTCTGCCTGGAGTTCCTTCCTCTCCTCTGTTAGAATGCATAACCTCCTAGGTTCAACTGCATAGTATCTCCCTTGGGAAGACTTCCCAACCCCATAAGCAGGATGAGTCCCTCCTTCTTTGGAGAATCCACAGGACACTGTATGTCTGTCCTCCTAACTCTGCACCTGTTTTCTTGGCTCAGGACTGGCATTTATATAACCTGTCACCCCCACTAGGGGGCAGCTCTTGGAGCTGGATGTCACCCAGGGCTTGGCTATTACAGTCATGGCTCTCATTAACAAGGATGAAGTGATGGGTTTGGAGGAGTTGGTATTCCTGGTCACAAGCAAGGAACTTGAGGGTGAAAGCTGGAAGAAGAAAAATTCTTCCTATGTTCCTGTGTTCTGTCCATGGAGAACTGCAGAATCAAAGAAAACTTTCTTGGGGAAATATAAGTAAAAGTCTTAGGGATAGGAAGTCATCTGAAGGGAGAGGGAGGAATACTTTGGGGAGTGCCTACGGTGTGGGGTCTATTTCACTCCATGCCAGCCTTTCCTGGGCCACCTCTTGGGGAATGACCAGGGACCGGACCTCTACCTCCAGGAGGGAGGGTCCAGTAAATCATTTGATGGCCTCTGTCTGCTGAGTAGGTTGCAACAAGAACTGCAGAACTAGAAGCAAAAGTGTGGCTAGCACAGAATGTCCTTTAACTAGAAGCAAAAATGTGGCTGACACAAAATGTCCTTTTTTAAAAAGGACTTTCCAGTAGAGGTACCCGAAATTGTGGGGAGGGACCCCCTTGTTCCTGATAGATATGAAATGAAAAGGTAGTGAAAAGGCATGGATTCTTTAAAAAAAAAAAAAGGTGGGAGACAAGAGAGTGCATGTGCAAAAGCAGCAAAGCTACAGAACTCATCAAGCCTTGCGCCTTAAAGGACTGACCCCAGAGGTTACTTAGGTTATGTGAGCTGAGAACTAGAAAAATGCACTGGGCTGTCCCATGAGTGAGCTGTCTTTAGTGATTTTGTTCTAGGTAAACCCGGTTTGTTGCTTTAAGAACTGATAGCTTTTGTGGAGACAAACAGTAAAATGGGCATGGAAAGGCAGAGCAAGCTGGAGGGAAAGCAAGCTAGCACATCTACATCTGCCCCTGGCCATTTAACACCGTGTATCCAATTTAATCCTCAAGGTTCCAGAAGTGAGATATTCTTACTCCCATTTTAGAGCTGAGGCCAGGAATCTGAAGGACTCAAGGCCCTAAGGCCAGGTGTGCCTGCCTCCTTTCCTCTGCCCTTCTTTCTGCTTGTAGATCCTGGAACTCGCACGCATGCGCACGCATGCACGCGTGCACACTCTCAGCCCCATTGTTTCACTTTACCACACACTGAGGAAGGGGGACGGCTTAAACAATGGAAACATATTTTCTCACATTCTGGAAGTTGAAAGTTCAAGATCCACCAGGGTTGATCACTGCTGGGACCTCTCTCTCTGGCATGTAGACAGCCACCTTCTTGTCTTCCCTCTGATTTGCTCCTGGTGTGTCTCTCTGTGTGTTCAAGTTTCCTTGTCTAATAAGGACAGAGCTCATAGTGGGTTAGGCCATTAGTGGATTACCCGACTAACTCTTTAAAGGCCCTACCTTCAGATACACCCGGAACCAGAGATACTGGAGGTCAGGACTTCAACATACAAATTTGGGGGCACACAATTCAACACACAGCATCCAGGATTTGTTTACTCCATGCAGGAGTCTGGGTCTTTTCCCTCTACCTCAGGCAGCACTTAAGCACATTGTGTTTCAAATGAAGCACTCAATCAGGCCAGAATAACCTGAGGCGGGGCAGATAGAGTTTTTACAGCTAAGAGGATACAGGAGCAGGGAGACAAAGGAGGCAGTTTCTGCCATGGGTGTACACAGGCTTGGACAGAGCCTGTGGAAGTCACCTGCACTGAGAACAGTCCTGCTCCAGGCCTTGCTTCTAGTTTCCATGAGGCACCATTAGAAGGCTCTTTTCTCCTTGTGGGTGCCTTTGTTTTTACTTTGTAACAGTGTGATCCCCAGGGAAAGGGGAGGTTACTGGTTCCCTGCCCTACCCTGAGGGAGAGTGGAGTTGGCAGGGATGTGAGCTAGGAAAGACTGAGAAAAAGATTGAGAGAGGAGGAAGAAGTGGAGAGAGACGGACAAAGACTTCTGGAGAAGGCACACAGAGCAGAGAAAATTGTGAAGAAGCCTGGTTTTCATCTTGGCCTTGGACTTGTGCCAGGGACTTAGAGGACAAGAAAGGAGATACTTGAAAGAGATAGAGAAGTGGGTGAGAGACACCGTGAGGAGGCTGACAGTAGCAGCCTTTATCTTGATTTGGGTTTTGATTTTGCTCTTTTCCTTCCAAACTCACCTTGCTCCTTCTGTCCCTTTCCTCTGGGTCCCTATCAGAAGATGCCTTAGACTTGTGGCAGGCTTTTGGGCTTCAGTGGCCCTGCTTTGGGCCAACATTGATTGCCTGAGCATTTACGAGGTCATAGGTAGCTTTGGATGTTTAACTGGAAATTATTTTAAACTATATTTTCTCTTCTCTGTATTGCACACTAATTGTACTAAGTCTTAGGCATTAGAGTATGTTTGATCTGGATGCAGTGGATGGTAGAACTGTAAAGGACCGAGTTTCCGTAAGAACAAAGAACAGACACAGGGATGTAACATTCAAGTAGAGCTTTAATATGCCAGCATGCTTGGGCCGACCATTCAACCGTGACACGCAGGTCTGGCTGAGGCGATCGACCCCGAGAAGAAGAAGAGGTGAGCTTTTATAGCCAATTTCCCACCATTACATAGGTTGAAGCCAATAAGCTGAGAGATCAAAACCCGCGCAATGAGCACAGCAAATAGCTTTAGAGAAGAATGTTTCAAAAGTTTAAACTTGTACTGGAGGTTCATTTTGGCGGGCGCGGGCTTCTGCCCCGTATAGGGTGCACATTCTAAGATAACAGGCTGTTTCATACGCCCTGCCCTTAACTGCCCAAGAGAGCCAAAAGTATGGGTCTAGCTATTCCTGCTAGATAAGGAAGTAGGCCTGTAGGTCATTTTCCAAGTGTCAGTCAACTAAGTTTAGACAAACTCTGACTCTAACAGCAGGTTGTTCCTGTTTTATTTTTTTAATTTGCTTTTTTAAAGATTTATTTATTATGCATATGAGCACTAGGGTACACACCAGAGTTGTGGGGGTGAGAGGATCCACCAGAAACAGAGTAGGGAACATAGCGGGCAGACTGACTGAAATACACTGCTGAGGGGAGCAGCGGATGAGGCAGGAGAGGTCTGATGCGCCATGTGGGTCACCTCCCTGGCAGGGATCGAACTCATGCTGCAGTGGCTGTGGATACTTCATAGTGCGGTGCTTAACCCATTGAGCCACCAGGGAGGCCCCTTGTTCCTGTTTTAAAGCCATTCTCCAATGATCAGAATTAGAAATTGCTGGGGCCTTTCTAATCATCAGTTATGATGTGTGTGTGTGTTTTCCCCATACAAATAATTCCCCAATACCAGTTGGATGTGCTACAAAATCTCAACTCCAGTAACATGTGTTATCAGACAAGGGAATGGACGCATGGCCCCTCAGCTCTATCCCAACCTCCCTCAACACAGGTTGGATAAGCTGGTTGCATACCAGCTGCTGTCCACTGCTCTACCTGCCAGGTGTCAGAGGGATGGGTTGAGGGTACCTGCTGCCAGGCTGGGAAAGGGCTTTTGAGACCCTCAAGACTGAAAAAGTAGACTCCAGCAACATCAGTGAGTGAGGATAGTCAGAGTCATATTAATTAGGAGAGAGTGCTCTGGGGAGACCTCACTGGGCATGAGAGAGACATGTGCCAGTGTGCTGGAACTAAGGGTCTATGTAGGTTTTAGGACTGGGGTTTGAGAACAAAGGAATGAAGCCTTATTGGCTGGGACGGACATCAAGGAGGGGTGCTGGCTTACGTCCATTACTGTTACCAGCTGTGGCCCAGCGTGCAGGCTTGGGACCTGTCTAAGGTGAATATCTCATAGAGGCCATGTGCCTGTAGCTCCAGACGGAACCAATCTGGTCTCAAGGTCTGTCACTCCCTTTTGTCCTGGGCCTACAACTTCCTTTATCCCCATAGCAGCCAACTTGATAAGCTGCAGAAAGATAGTGCAGATATGGTAACAAAACAAAATAATGAACCAGGGGATACTTGGTGGGGAGGGAAGACGGGGAGGGTTGAGGGCAGACGGGAGCACGGGGGACTGAGGTGATGGTGCACTGGTAATATGGTTATGGGGAATACATGGGGATTACAATTGATGTCAAATATATATAAATAAAAAAAGTTAAAAACAAACAAACAAACAAAACAAAATAATGAGCCAGGACATCTATGGCATAAGATGGTTGCGCCTAGAGACATCAGGTTTTTAACCTCTTGTTCACCAGCCTGTGGAAACAGCAAAATTTTGTCCTTGAGTCTGTCTGGTCCTTGTCCCGGGGCCTTCCCTGTCTCACTATGTACAGGTTGGATCCCACAGGTTGGCCTGTTGCAGAGGGTAATCTCTATCAAAAGGTAAGATTCCATGTTCTCTGCCCACCTACTGCAGCGTGCATGAGTGGGGAGGATCAGCTAAGAAGACTTGGAATAGCAGGCTCAGAGAAGACTTGGATAGCGAAGTGAAGAAGTCCTACTTGCTTCTTGGCCTTGGACTTGCACCAGGGACTTGGGGGACACAGCAGGAGACACATGGAGTCAAGACATGTAGAGATAATTGGAAGAGATGTGAGGGAGGAGACACCCATAAGGTTTTGATTTGTACTATGATTTTGCTCCTTTCCTTTCAGACTTGCCTGGGCCCTTCTGCCACTTTCCTATGGTTCTCTGCAAGAAGGTGCCTTAGTCTTGTGGCAAGCTTTTGGGCCCCGGCAGCCCCACTTTGGATCAATCCTGTTTGGCTGGACATTTACCCAAGAGGGGATGGGTAACTGGATACTTTAATGGGAGACTATATCCTCCCTCCCTGCCACCCCCACTCCCGTCTTGTCTTTCTATGCATACTAATCCTAATTAAAGTTTTTTTTTTTTCACATTAAGGATGCTTTATGTGTGCAGGTTTGGGGGTCCTGAGGTACTCCTCAGGTTGTACTCTAACAACTGCTCTGTCCCCCTTTCACTTCAGGCACTGACAGCAGTTCAGGTTGTCTTGTGTGCTTCGGACCAAATGACTATGGGTTGGCAGCTCCCATTGAAGGAGTTAACAGTAGAAGATTTGGGAAGGAGGCATCACAAGACCAGAAACTGGCTCACAGAAGACCTGTGAGGTGGGGCTAGAAGTGAATAACAGTCATTAAATAAGTTATAGAAAAGTAAAGCATCTGGAAGCGCAGGCAGGGAGGGTGAGGATATGGCGATTAAAGGCCATTGTAAAAACATCACAGATGTTTTCGAATCTACCTGGCCAAATCAAATATAGGAAAAATTCTTAGGTGCCAACCCTAGAAATAATTAATTTAACAGCAGTCAACAATCCCAGTAAGGGATGGTCCTCTTCCAAAGAAAAGATTCTATTACTGCAATATCTGCACTAGCAAGATGAGGCCCTCCTGCCCCCCGTGACTATGTGTGTCTCTTTGCCAACCTCCTCCCTCTGCAAAGAGCAGAGCTGCTCTCCTCCCAAGACTGCCCGCCTGGAACTAGACAGGTGTCTCTTTCAGGGGCTGCTCTTTCTGCTCACTTGTGTTTATGTAAGCATCCTTTTCTTTCCTTTTTATAATAAACCTTTGGCTAAAGCAGTTTTGAAAGAACTAAACATTTCTGTTTCGTGGGGGAAACTCACATGTGCCCTTGAAAGGGGAGCTTCGATGAAACTTTTCTGAGAAAAATGTTGTTCTGCATATTCATAATATCTTTGATCTTCAGCCTCCATTTTGGGCATTGTGCTCCTAAAACTCCTGGAATTTCCTAAGAGATAAGAACAATAATGGTGTCACAGGGCAACCCCATGTGAAATGGGTTGGCCTGACTGTGCGTCCTCATCTGACCGCTTAAAAGGAACTGATAATGAGATTCAACTGTAGGCACACACAAAAAAGGCTATTAAAGCGTTTATTTACAGAAAGGGGACATTAAATGAAAAACTCAGGAAGAAAGAGAGAGAGGTAAATTGGTGAGTGCGGCCCATCAACTCTGCTGAGCTGGAACTCCAGTAACACTCTGAAAACCTGTGAAAACACCCAAAGCCCCAAGACCCACAAGTCTGGTTATATACAAAACCTGGCTGCTAAACTCCACCCTCAGTTCCCAGCAAACCTCCCTTCAGTGGTGATGCCATTATGGGATTTGTAGTCCTTGGTGTCTTGGATTTCTTTGGGGTGGAGGTGAATTCTGTAAAACCGGTTTGTGGAGTTTGTTCAGAACATCCTTTCCCTCCAACAAAATGACTTGTGGAAAGCCCCAAGGTCACCAGTCTTCACAGAGGTGATGCTCTCTGAACCTAGCACCACCAAACTGACATCACCAGGGCTAATCTAGAGCATATCACAGAACTCAAATCACCTACTAGATAATCAGTTTATTATAAAAGTATGTAACTCATTAAGAGCCAGGAGGAAGAAAGGAATGGGGCAGGGCATGGGAGGTTGAGATCTTCCACCCTCTCTGAGGGTGCCCCTCTCCTTGAGTCTCCACAGGTTTGTGTTCACCAACCCAGAAGCTGACTGATGCAGAACTGCATTGTTTGTGTTTTTATGGTGGCTCCATTACACAGACACAAAGGATAAAGTCATCAACCTCTGGAGATTGAGCTGAGCCTCCAGAACTTCAGGTTGGGAGCTGGGACTGGAAATTCCAAACTTTTAATTGTAAGATTGGTTCCCAAGGGAACCTAGTGACCTAGTGGCTTTCTGTGAGTCATTTTGTTAATATAACAAATGACACCATTATGTCTCTTAGAAAAATTTTTTTCTTGGAAATTAAAGTTTATTTAGGAAAAAAAGGGTAAAGAGTAAAGACTCCCAGGTATATGGTACCTGGGAGGGACAAAGAGAGCTCTCTCTTAGGAAACTCAATGAGTTTAGGAACACAATGTCAGAAATAGGGGCTGAAGAGCAAAGATATATTTATTATACATCTCAACATCACACCATCTTTATTCCAGGTGGCTTTTTGCTGGGGTTTCAATCAAATACTCAAATGGGAGAACAGATGCTGGAGCACCTTGTGGCCTACCCATCATGCCTCTCCTGGTTCCCATACATTCGTTTCTCCCTTTTTGACTATTCTGACATGTCTTCTCACACAAGCTGTCTCTCCTGCAAGAGATCATGAGATCCTTGTCTGTCCTTTGGCTTTTCTCTGTCTCTTTAGCTCCTAGGGGAGAGTATATTGAGTTGCACCATAATTCAACAAGCGGTCTCATTCCCCATAGGCCATGCATTTCTTTGCTTTCTCTTGAATTTTTTGCCTTTAATTCCTTGTTTTAGTGGGCCATGTTTTGTTTGCAAAGAAATGTCCTGATTTCTATGAAAATTATGTGGCACCTAGTATATTAGTCAGTCAGTTCTCTTCCCTTGATTAAATCTAATTTTTAAACTGTTTTTAAAATAAGCAATAAGGCAAAATCCAGAAACCCAAACTTCCCAGAAAGACCAGAGGGATATATCTTTATCCCTTTGTTCTCTACATAACCCAGATGGGATTACTTTGTCTGTGCATGTTCTATTTGGGGGTCTCTGAGTGGGTCTGGACCATTTGTCCACCTTTTTCGGCAGGTAGACCCAGAAGTGCTGCCTATGCTTGAGGACTGGGGGGAATAAGGGAGAGTACATTGACATTTTCATAACCTTTCCTGGGCAGTCCTGATTTGTGAAAATGCCATCCATTTCTCACTTTCTTCCACACTTGGGACAGACCAAGTGGGTGACTCTCTCTCTCTCTGGTCTTCAATGGGGGTATCAAGGCCCCAAAGGGGGAAACATGTTTCATAAGACATGGTAAGTATTTTATGTTCTGTTGGTTGTAGCCAGGTGAATGACCTCATCTGAGAAAATTTTGCAGTTATCCCAGGGGGGTTTCCTTGAGAACAAGTATTTGGAGCCATCATCTGTCATTTTCATATTTTTTACAAAGAAATGAGGAAATTTGTGAGATATATTATTAGGGGAAAGTCATGTCTGAGATGAGCTAAGGCCTGTGTATAAGGGGACATTTGTCTATTGGCCTCCTGGGACAAGAACCTGACATGTAGGGGGGACTTTTTTTCTGTTGGTCACAACACCTCAATTGTATAAGGGTAACTCCCAGTGAATGGAGAGGTTCTAGTTTCCCTGTCCCATCCAAGGAATGCTGGAGCTGCGAGGGAGGAGAGCTAGAGAAATGAGAAGAAAGGAAGAAGATGAAGAAAGAGGCCTACGGGAGGCACCTGGAGCAGAAACACATGTAAAAAATCTGTACTTGCTTCTTAGTCTTGGAGTTAGGCCTGGGACTTGGGGACATGGAAGAAGAAACCTGAAAGAGACAGAGATGGTGGGGGGGCTGACATTGGCAGCCTTTATCTTGCCTTGTATTTTGATTTTTCTCTTTTCCTTCCAAGCTTGCTTGGCCCTTTCTGCCCCTTTGCTTGACTTGTGGTAAACTTTGGGGCCTCAGTGGCCCCGCTTTGGACCAGACCTGTTTGCCTGGGCTTTTATTCATGAAGGGATGGGTAACTTTGGGTGCTTCATGAGGAAATTTTATTTTATTTATTTTTTTAAAGATTTATTTATGCATACAAGAACTGGGGTACAGGCCAGAGGTGTGGGGGATGAGAGGATTCACCACAGACAGAGCAGGGAGCAGAACAACAGAAGTACACTGCTGAGGGGAGCAGCGGGCGAGGCAGGAGAGGTCTGCTGCGCCATGTGGGTCCCCTCCCTGGCCGGCAGCAGGATCGAACTTGTGCTGCAGTGGTCGAGGTTTGCTTCATAGTGCATTGCTTAACCCACTGAGCCACCAGGGATGCCCATGGGGAAACTTTTAAACTACATTCTTTCTCTTCTCTCTATTGCATCCTAGTTGTATTAAAGTTCTTTTCCATTGAAAGTCTTATGTACTGGAGTGTGTTTGTCTTTATGTGGGGGATGGAAGAACACATTTAGAGCAGGCAGGTTTGGGTGTCCCAGGGTGCCCTTCACCCTGTCCTGTAACAAAATGACAGAGGAAATATCTAGCAGACAGCTTGAAACACAAGCCCAGAGCTCAAGATGGTGGTTCAGGACATACACTCTTTATAGTTTCCACATTTAATATATGAAAAAACCTAACAACTGAAAAAAACAAAAAGATTGTGTGGATTCCCCAGTCCCCCTTATTCTCAGGATGTAGTCTTGGCACCCAAAGTTTCTGATGGTCAAGCTAAAATGTAGAGTCAGGCAGGGGGCCTCTCACCAGGACAAAAGTCTTGGTATGAGGATATCTGCTGAAAACAGCAGGCAGCCATGATGGCCAGATAAGCATAACCAGCAAGACCACCTTGACAGGCAGTTAAGTGTAAACAGATAGAATGTTTTGCTCAGCAGCAACAATGGCATCCCCAGGCAATAGCCCCTTTTTACTCCTCCTAGCTTCCTCCCTACCATGCACTTTCCCCCACACATCCCTCAACATACTTGCCCACCTTCCTTGAATCTGATACCAAATAAATGTGACACTGGCGTGGGGGAAGGTGCTGCATCGCCAGAGGTGCAAACTGCTCTAGGTCACTCGCTCTCATGACTTGGGCTTTGAGTTGCCTTTCTTCTGTTCCACACCATTCCCAATACTCCCACCCCGTGAGGCGACAGATTGCTACCGCGTTTCTCCCCAGTCCAGAGACCTAACATGGATTAGCTTAGGTGAAAAAATAGGTTTTACTGGTTCATGCAGATCATAAATTCAGGAATGTATTAGTGTGAGCTGGATCCAGGAGCTTAGACAAACTCATCAGGACTCAGTGTTTCTCTCTTTTGATCTTGTGATTCTGTGCTGGCTTCCTTCTAGGTAGGATCTCCTCATGTGGTTGCTGCCAGGCATCCCTATCTTGCTTTCTTTTTAGAGTTAGCAATCTCAGTGGACAAAGGAGTTTTTGTCTTAATCAATACAACCAAACCCTCAGAACTGAGTCCAGCTCTGTACCTCCGGTCTGGGAGTCAATAAGAGGTTTCCTAATGGAAAGACAAAATTCTCTTACAGCCATGTGGCTTTGCTGGGCAGGTGAAAAGCCCAGTTCCTATTGTGCCCATCTCAGAAGAATTCTCATGATGGGGCAGACAACAAGTGGTTTTGAAGTCATAGCTGTCAGGAAGCTCACGTGGAAGCCCAGTCTCTGTTGAGTGAGGTGGTTTTCATCAGTCTGTGAAAGTGCAGCCCAGGGAAGAGGTTTGTTCCAGCCCATCTTTGTGTCTTGGGAAGTACACTGAGGCCCATAATCCCTGGGGAAGAGCTGGTCATCAGAGCTCCTTTGGCAGGGACTCTCTCTGGCCCTGGCCAATGTGGGATGGAGTGACCAGCAGAAAGTTTTCACGTGTGGGTTGCTCAGAAGTTTTATGAGGTTGGGCAAGTATTCATATTTTACAGATGAAGAAACTGAGTGCAGAGGGGAAGTCACTTGTTGCACAAGTAGCAGGGGATGGAGTTGGGATATGCTTGTGCCCATTTTGTTCCCAGCTCACCCTCTGTCTCCTCTATCACATTTCCTTCCTAACACCTCACACTGTATTGTCAAGTATCTTGATGCATGAACTAGGTCAGAATTGCCATTAATTTCCTTCCTTTACAGGACAGGTGCTTTCGCTTGAATTGCATTAAAACGTTCCCCAAACTCAGCAGCACAGAGAGGATGTGGTGCAGAGAGAATGCTCCTATGAGTCTCTTCTGTGAACTCCCAGTTCATATGGGATCCTAGAGAAGGCAGTTGTTTATTTACTCATTGACAAATATTTACTGAGTATCTACTATGGGCCAGATACTGTTTGAGGGACTGGAGAAAGAGCTGCGAACAGGACACAAAACAGTCCAAAATAGCATTCCAGTTGGAAAGAAACAAAGAAGTGAATAAACAGGTAACATTTGGCCTCCTTGGTGGCGCAGTGGGTTAAGCAAGGCACTATGAAGCAAACCGCAGCCGCTGCAGCACCAGTTTGATCCCTGCCTCCGGCCAGGGAGGGGGACTCACATGGCACAGGCAGACCTCTCCTACTTCGCCTGCTTCTCCCCTCAGCAGTGTGTTTCAGTCAATCTGCCTGTTCTGCTCCCCACTCTGTCTGGTGAATCCTCTCACCTCCTGTGACTCTGGGCTGTACCCCAGTTCTTGTATGCATAAATAAATAAATCTTTAAAAAAAACAAAACACAAACAGATAACATTTATGGTAATTGCAAAGGAGAAAATTTAAGCTGCATAAGGAGAAATGGAATTTACTTTCTGAAGCCCTGTAAGTATAACCATCTGTGGAATACCATTACCAACATTAGTAACCTGGTGTCTGTGTCCATAGAGCTCAAAATCTCTTAAGGGAGACAGACTTTGGAGGAATCGATAGCCACAGATCAGTATGTAGCCAGGGTGGGTGCTGTGGAGGAAAGCAGCACAGCGCTGTTAGAATAAAGGTGCAGATGCTGGGCATTCAAGAGAAAGTGTGGGCTTCATGCTCAGGCACACCTACCCCGCCACTAGCCAAGCTGTGACCTTAGTCAACTATGTCACCTCTCCAGCCTCCTTATCTGCATAGAGGGAATAAAGAAAATAACTTCTTGGGGTTATTCTCAGCTTACTGACATTGCTAACCATAACAGCTCACACCTTTAGATTGTAGGCAGTCTAAAGTCAATAGTAGATTAATTTTAATCTGCTATTTAATAGTAGATTAATAGTAGACAATCTATTCTTGTCTTCTTTTTTCAGATGAGGGAAGTGAGGCACAGAGAGGCCAGTGGCCTGTCCATGGTCACCCATGGTAAGCAGTGAAGCCACATGATGAACCCAGACAATGTTTCCGGACTCCGTGCCCACAGCAACCTTGCTTTGTCCATTTGTTAGGCACCTGAACCTCCATGTCTCCTTCCCTAAAATGAGATCATTGTTTATGGCCCCCAAAATTGCATGAGATACTGTATGTGAGAGGGTCTGATGGGTAGTGCGTAATCAGCACAAGTTAGTAAAGTAAATGACAGATGTTGTGAGGAGATAAACATCTTTTCTGAAAAAATTCAGACAATCATAATGAACCCATTTCTCCAGGATCTGAGCAGTTCCTTCATTGGAGCAGAGTCTGGGCTTCTGCAGAAAAAGAACTGGACCAGTGGTTTCTTTTGCTCTGCACACAGCTTCACCGCCTCGTTGCTCCATGGAGATGACATCATCCATGACTCTCATTTCTTTTTCTTCCTCTACATGTGTCACATCTCCTGTCACTGGCCCAGGACAGAGGGGACTCTGCCCTCTGCCTGGTTAATGCCTATCCCCTATTTAAGCTCAGTGCAAGCATTACTTCCTCTTGGGGATTCTGGCCTGGGCCAGACCCTCAGGAGTTGGCTCTCACAGTTGTTCTAGCATGACCTGTTCCCAAGAGTGTGCTTCTCTTGTTGCTGCCTGCTTTGGGTTTTTAGCTCTTAGAGCACGGGTCTGTGTGAGAGTGATTCAGAGCTTCAGTGCTGAAACATAGCTGAGGAACTTTTGTGGTCATGTAGACACTGGGTCTCCCTCCAGAGATTCTGGTTCAGTGGGCTAGGGTACCCCCCAAAATCACTTTTTTTTTCCAGTAGTACTGAGATAATTGACACTGTCTAAGTTTAAGGCACACAGCATGATGGTTTGATCTACATTTATTGTGAAATGATTACCACACTTAATGTTGAGGAGGAGAGAGAATTTTCCCACCCCTCTGGGTTCTTTTTGGACTGGCGGAACAATCCAATTAATGTCAGGCAGATTAGTAGGAGAAAAGAACAAATTTAATTACATATGTCTGGGGAATCTACATAGATGTGAGTTAGAGAGCCATGTAGCAAAAAAAAAATCTCTCTGTGTCTATATTTCTATACCTATATCTACCTTTCTCTCTCTAGTTCTATCTCAATCTCTATCTTACCTGTCCCCCCATCTCTGTCACTATCATCTCTACTGCTGTCCGGAGCTAAGGAATGGCATAGGAAGCTGGGGATTCAGGGATAAAGGGCCTGGGACTCTTGACAAGGAGAGGGTGACTCATGACAAAAGAGAATGGTTCTGTAACTAGATGTTTGCTCTGCCATACAGATGGATTTCTCTATTAGAAATATTATTTCTGGTTAAAAACCCTAATTCCAGGTGAGATGCCCAATTTTCATTCTTCTAGGTAGTTCATTCTTCTAGATGGTTAGGGAACTGAACTTGCTGGATCTTGACTGGAAATAATCTGCATGCCAAAGCAATGGCTTGGGAAGGCTGCTCTGGACATCTCAGAAGCCTGTTCTGAACATCTGGAGGAGGCCTAGCCTTCATCCACAGCCATCATCTGATATCAGTGCTTCAAATAAGCTAACACCCTTCCACCAGCATTGGTGGAGTCTCAGCATCCTTGGGGTCGGGACCACATCTGCCTGGTGATGGTGTGTGAGGCAGATGATCCACACACATTTATTAGATGCCCATGAAGACTAAGGGCTACCTTCTACCTTGTTTAAGTTTCTTCAGGTGTTCATGGGCCCCCTGCACAAGAGATCTTTGATGGGGGTGGGGAGTGTTTGTTAAAAATGCCCAGTAATGGGCTTCAGACCCACAGAATCAGAATCTCAGGGGTTCTGTGTGTTGCTAGTGCTTTATTTTTTGATTAAGCAATTTGGCCACATTTCATGCACTCAAAGGTATTGTGGCTCCCTACTGTCCTTACCCTGAGGAGTGGGTCCTCTAAGTATTCTCACTGGCAGTCTCTGGGGCAGGACCTCTGTTGAAGACGTGGCTTCACTGAATTAGCAGGAAGGAAGGGTCTGGCCTCTGTGGATCTTCAAGGTCTTTTTGTTGTGCCTGAGACATAAAATACGTCTGGTACATTATGAATTCCTGCTCATAAAACCTATCTCACTTGTAGAGGCAGGAAAGAGAACTAGACTTTATTGCTCAGCTGGGAACCAGCAGAGCACAAGACACTTTATAGGTTGTGCGATTTAGTTGGTCTCACAACCCAAAAGGGTGCAGTTAACTATTCCCCAATTTATAGATGTAAAAACAGGTCAGACCTGGCCAAAACTCCACAGTGAATCCACGGCAAGCTGAGCTCTGAACTCAAGCCATCTACCTCCCATATCTCTGCCCTTTTTTCCTTTTGTTTGGGCCATACCATCTTTCTTCTTGAGAACTCTCGGTAAGCTCACTGTGTGTCTATTTCAGGGATGAGGACACTGAGGTCAGAGAAGCTTCAGTGGGTGGTGATCCCCTCTGGGACTCCCTGCCTGAGCCCCTCTCTTGCTCTGTCCTACACATTTATCACCTTTGTGTGGAGGAAGTGATCAACCTGGCTGGGTTCTGAGCCATTTGAGTATGTGGCAGGAATTCTTTGGAATTGGGATTCCCAGAGGCAGTCATGAGTCTCTGGATTCCTAGATGGAAGCTCCAAAGCTTCAGGGCATGGTGCCAAGGACTCTTGTTGCAGGAACAGTAAGAAGCCAAAAGAACCAGATAAGTGCTTTGGCCAAAGGAAGTAGCCCCTGGGAAAGATACTGACTACCACATGTTGGTGAGTAGCACAAGCTAAGAAAAGCCCTGCTGAATATGGCTGATTGTGTAGGGTTGTCTTCATCACCAACTCTAACAAAATCATGGTAGCTCATATTCCAGCAATCCTTTAAAGAAGCTGGAAGGAAATATTGCACTTCTGAGACTCAGAGGGAACAGGTATAAAGAAATATACATGGACACACAAAAGGGAGATTACTCATATAGTAGTCAGTGAAGTACAAAGCAAAACAAGGAGGTGACTGCTTTATGTCTACTTAATAAGCTAAATAAATGAAAAAAGCATGACTCCCAGTGCTGGTCTGAATGTGGAGACACTGGCATACCGAGCTGGTGTAAATGGACACAGCACATTTTGAGAAGTGGTAGCAAGATGTCAGAAGAACCAAAAAATGCCGCTTGCTTTGATCTTATCATTTTATTCTACAAAGAATTTACTTTATGGAAAGGTAAAACTATAAGCACTGAGAATCATTGCAATAATACCTAAAAGGACCCCCCCAAAAAAAAAAAAGGAGTCCATGAGCACACTGAATGAATGATGAATGAACCCTGTGGTGATGCTCTGTGTGGACAAGATCAAGGCCAACAGGAAGACACAAGTGTGCGAGAGCAGCTGGTGGTAGGAAAAGAAATGAAGGAAAGAAGTGGGAATTGTTTGAATGTTGGAACCTGGGGAAAACAGTTATAGGTAGAGTTTATTGAACATTTACAAACATCGACAATATTCAGAACAAACCTAAAGGTGGCACTTTCATTGTATTTATGAAGAAGGGGAGGCACAGAGAGATTAAGAAACCGGTACCCATGTGGTTAGGGAGGCCACATCCTCCAGACCACGGACTTTAACTACCAGTGATCCTGCTCTCCCCCGGGGGCAAATACCTGTCTTTTGCATGTATGTGTGTGATGTGCCAGCTATACAAGTTGCCCCTCAGGACTTCACGGGCTCATTTCCTGTCTATGAGATCCCCAGGTGGCAGGTGTGACTTCTTAGGCAGGCCACTGAATAACAGATTTAGTAAGGACAGTACTTTTTTTTTTTTGGCTGCTAAACCTTTTTTTTGGTCCGGTTTTATTGAGAATTAATTGCATGCATTATTACATAAATTTACTTTTTATTTCTTTTGTAAAGAAGAATTGGGGTGTAGGCCAGAAGTGCAGGTAGTGAGAAGATTCACCAGAGACAGAATGGGGAGCAGAACAGGCAGATTGACTGAAATACGCTGCTGAGGGGAGCAGCAGGTGAGACAGGAGAGATCTGCTATGCCATGTGGGTCCCCTCCCTGGCCGGAGATGGAAGTTAGGTTTCAGGAGTGAGACTTAACTGCTAGGTCACCAGAAGGCCCACTGTGTAAGTTTAAGCCACACAGAATGATTTTTTGGCCTACATAAATGGTGAGATGATTCCCTTAATAGGCTTAACTAATATCCATCTCCTAACATAGATGCAATAGAAAGAAAAGAAAAAGAAAACAGCTTTCTCGTGATGAGAACATTTAGGGTTTTTTCTCTTAACTACTTTCCTATGCAGTTGATCATTGATTATTGCAGAGGGCACTGATCCCCTGTACAGTCAAAACCTGGGTACAACTGCTGCCACCCTCAAACTTTATTAACAGCCCACTGTGGACCAGAAGCTTTACTGATGACATAGTTGAGTAACAGGTATTTTGTATGTTACACGAATTATGTATTCTTACTAAAGTAAGCAAGAGAAAAGAAATATAAGAAAATCACAAGGAAGAGATAATACATTTATAATACTCTATTGGATTTATCAATACTATGAATTGATGCTGTCCATTTATAAGAATTTTTGCATATAAATGGACCTATGCAGTTCATACCCATGTTGTTTGAAGGTCAACCACATGTCACACAGCTGAGGCCCACACATTGTGCATTACATGACTGGGACTTCCTTATTTTATAATTGGAAGATTGCAAACACTGGATATTTTATGGCTAAGAAGACAGTCTCACTGAGGAATAAGTGACCTCATAATGAATGATTATTAATGATTAATAATACAACTAATTCATATTAATGGCAGTGTATTACTTATAATGTAAGCTGTGTTGAAACCTTACTTTGGCTACCTCGAAACAACAGCAGGGCAGGCTCACAACAGTAGGAAAAATACCCTACTCATTTTATTTTATTATTATTTTTAAAGATTTATGTATTTGTGCATGTAAGAGCTGGGGTAGAGGACAAAGTCATGGGAGGTGAGAGGATTCACCAGAGACAGAGTGGGGAGCAGAACAGGCAGATCGACTGAAATATACTGCTGAGGGGAGCAGCGGGCGAGGCAGGAGAGGTCTGCTATGCCATGTGGGTCCCCTCCCTGGCCAGGGATCGAACTCCAGCTTCTGTGCTGCGGATGCTTCACATACTGGTGCTCAACCCCCTGCGCCACAAGAGAGGTCTGCCTTACTCATTTTAAAGGAGGAAAAAAACCCAATCTTTCATAAGCTGTCAAGTTGTGTTTTGCAGTGCAAACCTGGAGGAGTATTTGCTGTCCTTAAGATGCTCTTTCATTATCTGGACCAAAAATAGCCATGAAGACAGAACTAGGAGACCTGACTCATGGCTAGATGGACAACAGTCAGGAGTAAGGGTGACTAGTCTGTGACAGTTCTGGATCTGGATTTGATTTACACCGTGATTTAGCAGAAAGCACCCAATCAGACTCCACCAACTTGCACTTACTGTATTTGTTTTCAACCCATAAATACAAGCTGAGTCCCATCCTCAGAGAGATCTCAGAGAGCTCTGCTTCAGTCCAGTGCTGGTGCCTTTGCACTAAACTGGCTCCTTTCTCAAAAGCTGGTGGCATGGTTGCGGCCACTGGGCAGTGGGCCCATGTTTGGCAGCTGTGTGGTTGATGTGCCAGACATCTTACCCAGTCCATCGCATCACCTTATTTTTGTTAGGTGGGATCATTTTGCAGATGAGAAAACTGACATGAGGTGGATTGAAGCTGTATTTCTAAGACCACAGATCTGGTTAAAAATTGAGCTCAGGGGCCTCCCTGGTGGCGCAGTGGGTTAAGCAACGCACTATGAAGCAAAACACAGCCACTGCAGCACGAGTTCGATCCCTACCGCTGGCCAGGGAGGGGACCTACATGGTGTAGCAGACCTCTCCTTCCTCACCCACTGCTCCCCTCGGCAGTGTGTTTCAGTCTATTTGGCTGTTCTGTTCCCCACTCTGTCTCTGGTGGATCCTCTCACCCTCTGCACTTCTGGCCTGTACCCCAGTTCTTATATGAATAAAAAAATAAATCTTTTTTAAAAATTTTAAAAAATTAAAAAATTGAGCTCAGATTCCAAGGAGGTTGATCTGCTCACAGACTATGATCTCATCACATTCTTGCTTCTGTGGTATAGTGGAACTAGACGTTGAGTCCCCAGCTGGGTGATAAAGAGGCCCGGTCATTCCAAGCAGTAGACATTAAGCCCAGATGTGAGCTCTGGGGCTCAGCCAAGCCGGAGAGATTGTGACCCAAGTTACCAGTTGACTGGCACAGCTGGGGGCTCCATTCAGGAGATGGACCAGGCTGACCCTATAGTCCAATTTTCCCTTGTCTCCTCCCAGCACCTATGCAGGTGGAAAGAATTCATTGCCAAAATTTCTTCTGTTGAACTTGCAAAATGAAGATGAAAAGCAAAATGCCTGGTGTGATACTGCTGGATGTGCAGCAGAGATGTAGTTTGTGGCTCACTTGCCAACGCCCACACTTGTCTGGCAGGCTGGGATTGGTGTGTGTGAGTCAGGAGCCAAGTGGCTGCAGCAGTATTTCTGCTGCTAGCAGGCACTTAAGTTCGGGCTGATGCTGAATAGAGATGGCCAGCCCTGGGGGTAGCTGCATGGGTCACCCACCAGGCCAGGGGCCGCATACCTGACATGACCCTGTGTGAGGGTGGAGAAGATGATAGATACTGACTTGGGGGGTCCGATCTTGTATCCTGCAGAAGGGGTGAGAGCATAGGTTGGAAGCCAGTCAGATTTCCTTTTGAACTTCAGCCATGCCTTGGAATGACTTGAGCATCATTTCACCCCTCTGTGACTTGATTCTCTCAACTGTAAAATGGAGAATAGCAATTTCCACCTTGTGAAGATTATTTTAGTTCATTGTGGGGGTTAAATTAGACAACGTAGATCAATCCTGAGTCCACAGAACTTTTAGTTATTGTTAGTTCTTATCAAAAGTCACTGTGGTACTAAGTTAGAGAGGGGTCTTGTTCTTAACTATGTCCAGGAAAGAATTCAAAGTCACATTCCAGCAAAACCAAGTTTTATTTAGCAACAACACACTCAGATGATGCCTGAGGGGTCAGCGTCCATGTAGGACAGCTGCACTGAATGGTGGGGGATTACTGGCAGCTCACTCTGTCCCTTTCTGGGGTGCACTGTGCAGGTTGCCAGGTTGTTGGTTTATAGGTTCCAGTAGGAATTTCTAAGTCACTCCCCCTCTGCTGTGCTCTTGGGGTATAGTTTTATCAGCCCCAGTAGGTTGGGCTGTGTGTCTGTCTTCAGACATTCCGGGCACTTCTCGTTCTTCCGGGCTGGAGTTCAACACTAATGACCAATGATTCAATCAACCATGCCTATGTAATGAAGCCTCCATGAAAACCCAAAGGGGGGGACTGTGGAGAGTTTCCAAGTTGGTGAATATGTGAAGATTTGGGAAGGATGTTGCCCAAGGACAAGGCACAGAAGCTCTTTTTTTGGTCTCAGTTTTCCCATTTGTAAAATGAGCTGGTTTGATCTAGATAGGTGTTCAGGTGGTTTTATTCTCTGATAGAATTCTGCAAATTTTCTGCTTCCCCAGTCTTTGACAGCCTCCATGAGAGGTGGAAATTAACCAATGCCATGGGAACTTTGGCTGTTGTACTTGATGGTTCTTGGCACGGTCCCCGCCTGGCCACTGTGGGCTTGATAATGATGCTGGAAGAGACAGAAACACATGTGATCCAACTGATTAAATTATATTTCTGGTCCTGGAGGATAGGGTGGCAGCACTTAACACTTTGCCAAGGGCTTTTTGAAGAAGAAAAAGGGAATAAAATAATATATATTGAGTTCCCTTTCTATGCCAAGAACGATGTTTCCATTGTAGCTTTCTACCATGAGAGCAGGTTCCCTGACTGGAGTTACCTTCACATTTCCACCAAGCAGAGAGACAAGCAGTTGGTTAAATGAGTTGCCCAGAATCTCAAGAGTTGCTCAAGAAGAATCTGACCTTAGGGTTCCCTTTACTCTGTGTCTTAGTTTCCCATGTGTAATAGATAGACAGTATTAGAGTACTAGAGTCAGCCTCATACAGATGCAAGAATGAAATCAGCAAATGCCACATAAAGCATGAAGAAAAGAAGGGGCCTCCCACATGGTAAGTGTGAATAAAGGGGAGCCCCTCTGAGGGTCAGTGATTCCTGGTGTCTGAGGATCAAGCCTCCTAATGCTTGTCTGGGCTTGTGATCGAGTGACCAAGGGGCATGCAGGGACTCCCAAACTTGCATACTCTGGTCATCTGTGTGCACAAAGGCAAAGCAGACTCTTGGCATGAAGAAATCTTTAAGAGAATTAGTGTGCATAGAGAGAGAAGAGAAGAAAAAAGGATATTCCAATTAAGACAACCATCTCTTCATGGGTACATACCCAGTCAAACAGGATTGGCTTGAAGTGGAGGCCACTGAGGCCCAAAAGCTTGTCACAGGTCTAAGGCATCTTATGGCAGGGAACCATAAGAATGGGTTTGGAAGAAGTTCCCAGAAAGCTGGGACAAAAGGAGATACTACATTAAGATAATGGCTGCCATTGCCAGCCTTCCCTGATGTCTCTCACCCACATGTCTTTTAAAGTATCTCTACATGACTCTCTTTAATCTGTCTCCTTCCATGTCATCTTCCCAACAATTTCAGGGTAAAAGTTCAGACTAGGAACCAGAGCTTGCTCTCTTCTCCCAAGCCCACCTGCCTTTGGTGTTCTGTAGCAACAGCTGGTCACACAGCTCTGCTCATCATTAAGTGGGGCAGGGACCACTGTGCTTCCCCCTTTATGGAGATGTTCCTGCAACTAGCTCATCAAACTCAAGTGAACTTGCACTGCAAGTTACCTGCTTTCAAAGGAACAGAGTGCTTTAGTCCAAGTTAACTTGTAAGAATCCTTCTAACTAATTTGGGCAGCAAGAATCATGACATTTAGGTCAAGTCACCTGCAGAGAGTTTTGTCTTTATCTGGAGGATACTGCCCTATTTTTAGTTAATTTCAACTTACATATGGGCAGAGGACAAAGTCAAGTTCAATACATGTTCCTGGCTTCTCTGGGAAGAGTGAAATTTCTGCTTTTATGGTAACAGCCTCTGCTAAAGACCTGATCTAATTGTTGTGAATATAGATGTACATACAGGAGTATGAATAGTCATACATGGAAAAAAATTGCAAAGGTCTTTTTGGAAAGACTAACAATGATTATCTTAGGATGGTGGACTTGTGGTGGCTTTATTTTCTTTACTTTTTTTTTCATTTGTTCTCCAATGAGAACATATTGTTTAATAAAATAAAATAGAATAGAATGGCTGTTTTATTTGCCAGTCTTTTTGTGTGTGTGTGCTGGGTATTACACATGCTTTTTAAATATGTTAATGATTGAAACCTCATAAGTGAACTGTAAGGAAGGGGTGATTATGCACTTAAGGAGGTAACTGAAATTTAGAAAAGCTAGAATATAAAGATCAATTGTTGTCTCTACCTAAAACTTCCCCCAGTTCTTTCCCACCTGAGGTTCTATGAGGATTCCATACAGACATCTTACCAGAAGCCCAGCTGATAAATCCTTGGTCCTTATCATTTCTTGTTAAGTATCCAGGACCATGGAGAGTCCTCTTCTTTCTCCCACTGCTCTCTGGGAAGAGGTTTCTGCGGCCTCTGGGCCAGTGACCATGTCCTCAGCTCTGAGCATGGTTGTTGGCATCTGCTGGACTCAGAGGTCATAACTTGGCTGAAGTTGTTAGAGCAGAAGGAGCTAAGGAGTTTGTTTTTGAGTGGGGCTTGCTACTGAGTGACTGAAGGGCACCCAGGGATCCCCAAACTGTGTACTCTAAAGGGGTCTGGCCACCGTGTGCACAAAGGCAAAGCAGAATCTTAGCATGAAAAAACTTTAGTAGAATTAGCGCACATAGAGAGAGAATAGAATAAGGACGGCTATCCCAAGCAAAACATCCCTAATCACTCTTCCATTCATGGGCAAATGCTCAGTCCAACAGGACCTGTGAGCCCATAGGTCTGAGTTTCCAAGGAGGCTATTGAGGCTGGGCTCAAGGAGGCTCAAGCAGCGAGAACCCAGGGCTGACCTGCCCTCATCCCGTGAAACCTTAGATGCAGAAGCCAAAGTCAGCCAGGGTGGGAGCTGGTTTCTTGGTTTGGGTTTCCAGTACTGGTACCAAATAAAAATTTAAAAGCTGAAAACCTGTACATAGGAAAGATTTCATGCTGATTTGGTTTTGTAGAGAGGACATATTTTGTGTATTTATTTAAACTGAACTCCGGAGATTGTAATGAACACTGGGAACAGTAGACTGTGCTTTCCTGGGCTGATGTGAGGTTTAAATGAGCAAATGAATCTTAAGGGTCTGACTTGGTATGTGGGAATATTACATGACTTTAATAAATAGGTATGAGCAGAATCTGCTTCATGCTTTTTGCCCCATAGGCTTGTAAGTAATCAGATGCTTTTAGTAGGAAATGTGCCCAATCTATGATAAAAAACATTTTTGGAGGCTGAACTCCTAGAGGGAAATAAAAGCAAAATAAACAATTGGATTACCTCAAATTAAAAAGCTTTTATACAGAGAGAAAATATAAGTAGTCTAAAAAGACATCCTATTGAATGAAGAAATTACATATTACACAAGCAACAAGAGATTAATATCTAAGATACATGTAAAACCTGTTCAAGTTAATAATAAAAAACAACCCATTTGGGCAGCAGATCTGAATAGATAATTGAGAATATCCAGAAGGCCTATAGATACATGGAAAACTATTCATCATTTCCAATAAGAGAAATGCAGGTTAAAACTACAATGAGATAGCATCTCATATCCTTGAGAATGGCAAATATTGAAAAAGTCCCCTCCTTGGTTGGTAGTATCTACAGGCTCTAAGTCAGAACTTGTCTACCTGAATATTATTGTCATTTTGAGGAGGTAATTCTTTGTTCTGTGAACGTCTGTGCTTTGCAGGGTATTCAACAACATCCCTGGCCTCTATCAATTAGATGCTAGTAGCATTCCTTCCAAAATGTCTCCAGATATTGACAAATGTTGTTAGGGGGAGAAGATTCCCCTCACTACTAAGAACCACTGCTCTAGATGCAATGTACATATGAATGTCCAATGCAAAGTCAGCTGCTGTTTCATATAACCAGCTAGTTATTTAATAGCTTTTCTTGGATGATTCTCAATTTTCTCAAGCTTCACCTACTGAAGATGGAGCTCATAGTTCTGTTTGACCCCAAATGGACCCCATTGCTCTTTTCTCTCTGCATCAATTTTCCCCAAGTCGGTTAAAGACATTTCCACTCACTCAGCTACTGAAATGAGAAATCTCAAGTGTATCTTCCTTTTTCTGTACCTTTATGTCTGTCATATCAACAAGCTCTATTTAACCTTTAAAATGTTTTCTGAACCCATGTACTTTCCCCCCATCTCCATCCTCCTTCCCATTCAGGCTTGCCTCATTTCTCACCCAGATGACTGATTACCTATTTAATTTCCTCTTCTGTCCTCATTTCAGTTCTCGAAACAACAGCAAAAATAGGTTTTTAAAAGTTTAAACCTGGGGCCCTCCCTGGTGACACAGTGGGTTAAGCAACGCACTATGAAGCAAACCGCAGCCACTGCAGCACGAGTTCGATCCCTGCCGCCAGCCAGGGAGGGGACCAACATGGCGGACCCACATGGCGTAGCAGACCTCTTCTGCCTTTCCTGCTGCTCCCCTCAGAAGTGTGTTTCAGTCAGTCAGCCTATTCTGCTCCCCACTCTGTCTCTGGTGTATCCTCTCACTGCCCTTGACTCTGGCCTGTACCCCAGCTCTTGTATGTATAAATAAATAAATCTTAAAAAAAAAAAGTTTAAACCTGAACAGGTCAGTTCCCTGACTGAGTCATTTCAACCATTTCTCATCAAACTCATGACTTTTAGAACTGGTTGTTCTGGCGCCATCACCCTGTGTGACCTCATCATGTGGCATGACCTCTGCATCCTGCTCAAAGCCCAGAGACCCCTCTGTTTTCTTTCTGTTCTTCAACAATGGCAGCCTCATTCTGGTTCCAGAGCTGCATTTTCACTTCCATCTTATGGGACTGCTTTGGCCCCACAGACCAATTTCCCTAGGCTTTTGCACACACTTTGTCCTCAGTCAATGTTCTCCCTTGTTCTTTGAACCACCAGCTCCTATTAAGCCAGTTTCAATATTGTCTCCTTAGATGGCCATTTGTTGACCATCCATTATTAGATGGCTTCTTTATCTCTGATAGTTCTGCCTCATGACTATTTCTTTTATTTTACTTGAAAAATACATATTCTTACTTTTATATGTTTACTTTCAAAAATATTTCTTCCCTAGTAGATGATTGTACACATTCTCATTTGGAAAAAAAAAATGCTAAAGTGAAGTATCCAATGTGATCGAAATTTACGTTTCCACAAGTTTTCCAGAGAAATGTCGAGAAATGACCTGTAACTATTCACTTCTTGTTTCATTAAGACCCTATTGCTGCATTCAGCTGAGAACTGCAGAAGTTAGTTCTAGCTGTCTCTATTTGCTTTCAAGGCCAAACACTCCTCAAAAGTCTTGAGAGGCAGCTTCCAGCAGGTTTGGTTACAGAGCCCTAAAGCCAGGGAACTGTCCTTGGTGCTAAACTTTGGAAGATGTTGCTGAGGGAACTATCTCAGTCCTACACATAGACGATGATGAACATCTGCGGCAATGTGAGTTTCTGAAGAAATTTGGGTCAGGGCATATGGGAGGTGATTGGCAGCAGGAAGGACTCCAGGGATCTCTGCCTCCTCTTTGAATTCCCCCTTCCTTACCTTGTGATCTGTGTGCTAAAGGACTTATGCTTAAACTTCATGGTGGATATTGAAATATTTAGGATGATCTTTGGAGCAGAAGAAACCATTTTAGGATTTTGACATTTGTTTTCTTTCATTATTCAAGTAATTTATCAATGAGAGGGTTATGATGCTTTTATCAAGGTGCTAAGTAAGGAAGCGCCCCTGGAAACATTTAAAACATTCATATGGTTCTTAATATTGTTCACTTATCAATACACAATATTTTTAGAACTTATCAAACACACATTTTCTGAGCATTTGATCTATGCTTGTCCCTTCACTGTACATTCCCTTCACAGATGTAATCTCTTCTAATTTTTACAAAACAGTGGAAATAATTCTTTATTTCCACTTTGCAGATGAGGTAACTGAAAACCAAATATAACTTGTCTAGGATCTCATAGATGGTAAAAGGGACAAAATCTTTCCAACAAAAAATCCCCTGCCCTATATTTTTCTTTTAGAATTTATTAAAGATAATTACAACCCAAAACAAACAAACAAAACTCAAGAAGACCAAAATATCAAAGATAAACCAAAGGGACTATGGTGGGGGGAGAGAGGGGAGGGCAAAGAAGGGGATGAGGGCAGAAGGAGCACAAGGGGCTGAGGTGATGACTCATGGGTGAAATGGTGGTGGGAACTCCCTGGGGAATACAAATGATATCAAATATAATTAAATAAATCTAATTTTAAAAAAACCACAAAAAATAGAATTTTATTAAATATATTTAGCATACACAAAAGGTATAAGTAATAGCATACCATTCAGTTTTAAGAAACAAAATATTATGCATAAAAATAAAGACTTTGGATAAATAAACCCATACCTCACAGTATGTTCCAATTCCTTTCAAAAGATAAAATTTTGTATTTATTTTTCTTGTGTATCTTTTTACTTCCATCACATATATGTGTATTCCTAAGCATATACAATATTGCCTACATGTTTAAAAACTTCACTATAAATGTTCTATATGTTGTTCTGTAACTTAGCAATTCATTACCAATGATTCTGAGCTTTTAATTAATTTATATTAGTTAATTATTTCCTTGATCTTGGGATAAGATCTCACCTTCAAAGGTGTTCAGCCTGATGGGACATAGAAAGACAACTCACAGAACTGTGAGATAAATGATGTATGACATAAAGAGTCAGAGAGCCCTGTAAACCTTCAAAGTAGCAAACCCAGCCTATAGGGATCATGAAGAACTTTGTGGAAGACATGTCACTTGAAGAAAGAAGGAAAAAGACCATCCAGAAGGCAGGAACAGTAAATGTGAATGTATGACCATGAAAGAGAGAACATAATTCAGTGTTACTAAAACATCAATTATGAAAAGGAAGGTATCACAGGAGGTGAAATTAGGGGGACATATGAGCCTTTAATAATAAAGTGTTTGTGTCTGTTCCTTGCATGTAGTGTTCAATTTCAAAGGATAAATTTCATCCTGGAAGATGAAAAACAAAAGAAACTCTGAAAAGCTATTACTGCCCCAAGTCACACAATTGAAAGTAACAGACATGAAACTCAAAATTGAGGCTTCCTGATTTAAGTTCAGCTGGTTTCTTTCTATGTAACAAATATAATCGCCATATCGGTTGATGGGGGAAAAGTAGGGAAATGGTTTTTAGGGAAACTGAATGAGGATGAATGTGGTGAAAGTGTGTATATATATGTATATACACATACATATGAAAAGAGCAATCAGAATATCTGAATTCATCTTGTAAAAATGTAAATCTAGGTCTTTCATAATATTTGAAGGATTGAAAATTAATTCAAACATTTCAGAATCATGGTGAACTAATCCAGTCATGCTTGTGGCTTGCCATGGCATGGAAAATGCTGACCCATGGCAAATATTTGTGACTTTTACAGACATGATCCAGCAATGTTCTTGACTGGATCTATTACAGATAGATAGATAGATAGATAGATAGATAGATAGATAGATAGATAGATAGATAGATAGATAGATAATCATTGAGATAGTGATCACCCATTTAATGGATGAAAAGCTAATGCCCAGAGTAGAATAAGTTCACATAGCTAGGGTGGGAAGAGCAGATAAATAATACACAATTGTGTCCTTTCACAGCATCTTATTGCTTCTCTGCATGGGAGGCCCTGATCTTAGTATGGACATCTGTTATTATTTTTCACTCAATATTTAAATTCTCTCTGTTTGAAGAGGACTCACCAGAGACAGAGTGGGAAGCAGAACAGAAAGATCTACTGACATACACTGCCAAGGGGAGCAGCGGGTGAGGCAGCAGGGTCTGTTGCTCCACGTGGATGATGGCCTGGTATCTAACTCAGGCCATAGTGGTGATAGTACTGAAATTTAACCCCTAAGCCATCAGGGAGGCCCCGTATCTTCTAGGCTCTACTTGATATTGGACTTGCTCCTCAAGCTGACCTACCTAACTTTGTAATGACAAACTAGATACACATAAAGATGTCAGGAACATGTCAATCTTTTGTCTGATAGGTGTAGCAATGGTGCCAGAGACATTCAAGCTCCATTTATGATGTCATTGGACATAATTTTGGTACTGTAAGCTGTAAGATCTGTCCACAGGAGTGGGAGTTATGAATTGGTGTCTTTGCTGGGCCAATAATATATAGCAACTTGGAGACCTATGCCCATTCATTTTTGAAATACAACTGGTATCCAATATCCATAAATATTTTTGTGAAAATTATTTTTGCTAAAATTAGTCAGAAACAGTGTCCAATACAAATCTCTGATCCTGGAATCCTAGAAAACATAAAAGAGATTAATGGAACTTTTGTATCATGGTTTGCCTTCTTTCAATACTTCACTTGCCAAAGTTCCTTTTTAAATTACTGACAACAGTTTTCTGATTGCCCATGATAATATATTCTAGCTATTTACGACTCCATCTGTAGGGAAGAAAAAACCTCCTGAATTTCTTGAGTGATGGCCTTTGCATAATTTTGTTTTGCCCTCTTGTTCTTATAATTGCTGTTCCTTTAAATAGCCATGCAATACTGATTGTATTTCTTTCCAAATCACAGAAGCCGAAGTCTCCTTTTTGAAGTCTTCTTGTTGTCAGATTGCATAGCTCTTTCATTAGGTAATTGTGTCTTATTTGTTCCTTGTTTGGGAACTTAGTATCATTCAAGACAGGTTAGATTATGTAATGGCATCAGCAATTATAAAATCTCAGTGTCTTATAAGAACAAAGGTTTATTACCATCTTTACAAGAACCTGAGAGCCAGGTTCTTGTAGTCTTCACTCTGAGATTCAGATGATAGAAAATCCTGTGTATGAAACATTGTCATATATATGGCAGAAGGAAGAGATATAGTAACTTGTGTATTGATAAAGGTTTCCCTTCTGTTACTTCCTTCCCTCTGTCATGGGTCAAAGAAGTTGCAAGGTCAAGAGAATAAAGATGTATTGTACTCCTGCAAGGACAGGAAATACACAGACAGAAAGTACACTTATAATTACCAGATATTGAATTCTTTTACTCTACCTCAAGCAAAAATACTCACCTCTTCCCTAAGGGAGACAACTCCATTGTCCCTTCAACACCCATGCCAATCACTGCTCAAACTCAAGTCCAAGATCCCTGTAGGATGGTAATTTCTGTAGGATCTCAACCAGATATGGAACTCCTAAATCCAGTGACTATTTGGCATAGTTGGGTTTCCCTAAGTCAGGATACTGATGTGAATTTAAGTCCCAGTGATTTGTGTGCTCAGTCACCAGCACCTTAGAATGCTCTAAGACCCCAGTCTGGGCCATATAAGGTGTTGCTTTATATTAGGGATTTGTAGCAACCTCTTGGAAAGCACTCCTGACTCCAGGCCCAGTCATCAGTACCTTGGAAGTAGATGCAAACCCCAATGTGGGCCTTTCAGGTCCTAGTTCTTTACCAAGGGTACCCAAATGCACCTGGGAAGTGAAGCCCCCTCAGTGCTCAGCCACTAGTGCCTTGGGAGCAGACATAAGCCCCAGTCTAGGCTAAGTAGTGTTTATTATCAGGGCTCTTCAACACCCCTTTATACTCTCAGCCACTGGAAACAAGCCCCTGCTTCATTGCTCCTGGACGGGCTGAGTTCCTAGCAACTCAGCCTCTGGATCTAACATTCCCCCAGCAATCCTTCCACCAGAGCAAGTCCCAGAAGTGCTTCAGGGGAGGCTATATCACTCTCTCACTTCCTAAAAGACCAGAGTTGCTGTGTCCACCATGGAGTAAATGCCCAGAACAGTGAGAAAGTGGTACTCATACAAAGCAAAAGCCCCAAATACAGCAGGAAAAACCCAGACAAGCAATGGGAAGAAAGAAAAGTACAAATGACCAAGCCAGATTCAGGAGAATAACCCACTGCAGAAAGAAAGCAAAACCTGGAAACAAACCATGAAGATATAGAAGAGCTTCTTTATCTTAGACATAGAATTCAAGATGGCCATGATTAAGAAAAAATATAGATAGGAATAGTAAAAAAAAAAAAAAAACTAAGAAAAGGAAATGAATATTATGAGAAACACAATAAACAAACAGAAGATCAAAACTGAAACATTAAACAATAAAATAACAAAATTGCAGAAGGAAGCAAAAAGTACAGAATGATGCCATGGAAGTAGAATAAATCAAATAGAAGAATGAATCAATGATCTCAACGATGAAAAAGAGATAAGAACTAAGAGAGAAACAAAGGAATGAGAAACACTTTGAGAATAATCTGACACCAGGAGGAAAGGAAATATAACAAACATGAAAGATGCAGAAGGAGAAGAGAGAGAGAGAAGGGATGAGGTCCATAGCACTTCAAAGAAGACATGAGATGGCCAATAGACTAATGAAAAAATGTCCTTCATCACGTATTATTGGAGAAATGCAAATCATAACCACATTGAGATACCACCTCAAACCTGTGAGAATGGCCCATATTAAAAAAAAAAAAAAAAGTAACACAAACGTGCTGGAGAGGATGTGGATAATAAAGGACACCTATTACACTTTTGATGATAATAGACTGGTCCAACCACTATGGAAAGAAGTGTGGAGATTCCTCAAAAGAATAAAAATGGATTTACCATATGACACAGCAATTCCACTCCTAGGTATATATCCAAAGAGCACAAGAACACTAATTGGAAAGGAAATCTGCACTCCTATGTTTATAGCAACACAATTTACAATAATGAGCGTATGGAAACAACTTAAATGGCTCCAGGACAGATGAATGAAGCAGGAAGATGTAGTACTTATGCATTATGATATACTACTCAGAAATAAAAAAAAAAAACTCATGCCCTCTGTGACAACATAGATGGGGCTGGATGGGATTATTCTAAGTGAAGTGAGTCAGAAGGAAAAAGAGAAATGCCAGATGGTTTCATTTGTGTGGAATCTAGACAAACCAAAGAAAGGATCGAAGACAAACTGTAAGACTGATTCTTGAAAGCAGAACATAAATCTGAGCCAGCCCAAAGGGGATGGGGAAGGGGAGGGAGTGCAAGAAGAGGGAAAGGAGTGTATGGTGCAATGTGGTGGAAAACTATGGTGGCTGAGCAGAGAAATCCTATATTGTGAAAAAATAAACAAGGATTTTAAAAAATAAGAATGATTAAAACATAATTTATCTGGGAAGTGAAGGAAATATTGGTAGTGTATTGGGGAAGTGAGAGAAGAAACAGAAGGAAGCCAAAGAAAGGTATGGCCAATTGAGGTCAAATTCTACTGTAGAAATTATGGGAGCACATAACTCAGGATTATTCCATGTAAGAGACAAAGAAACTTGGGTACTTTTACATTGGGTTCCATCAGTCATTGTTGGAGAAAAGATTCCAGGGGGTGGAGAGTAATTCTCTGGCATTCCTGGACTGCCAGGTGGGCAGAGAAAGCCCTCAGGTAAAGAAAAGTGATGTAGTTGAAATTCAGTGGGGCTGAGCCGAAGAGTTAAGCATAAGGGACTAGGGATAGATGTGGCACTAAAGAGCATCACAAACCAATGAACATACAATACAAGTTGTCAATTTACTCCCACCTCAAATACAGTAAAATAGAAATAGGATACTTTCAATATATATTACAATTTGGGAAGGGAAAGAATAGGAGATACATACCAGTAATATTTCATAGACAGGGTTCAGGTTCATAAAGTTCTGTAATCCTATATGACATGTATTATGAGATTTCTAACTGTAGATGAGTCAATCCTTATCTGTTGTTCTCCTTCACTCTCTGGGACGTCCTTCCTTATCCATTGCCTTTCTTAGGTGCAACTGAAGGATTTTGGGGAATGTGTCCTCACTGGGGACTGAGTTTCTATCTTACCTGCTTTCTTGTGTAGAAGGTTGAACACCCACAGGTCATTTTAACCCTTGCACTATCACAGTACTTTTTGTCTAGACTGATGGGCCTTTTGACCCAAAACTCTCTAAAAAACTTAGTTGCTATCTATAACAGTGTGTTGGTAGAATGTTTTTATATACTCAAAGTACAATTCCTTTCGAGACCTGACTTTATCTGAAAATTTAATTGTGAAGATCTTGAGTTTATTTTCCAAGTGAAAGCCACACCCTTAGAATATTTTTCCAACTAAAAAGATTTATTTGGCACTGTAAGTTTTGTATTGTTGACTAATAAATTACCAGAAACTTATGAGTTCAAAATGACACACATTATAAAAACACATTAATTATCTTACTGCTATATGCCATAAGCCAGACATGGTATGGCTGGATTCTCTGCTTAGGGCCACACAAGACTGAAATCAGTTTCAGCAGGTCTAAATTCCATTCTGGAGGTTGAGGTCCTCTTTCCAGTTCACATGATTTTTGGAAGAATACAAAAATATCCAATATCATGTGGGTGTAGTGGTGAGTTTCCCATTTTCTTACTGGCAGTGATTCAAGGGTTACCTTCAACTCTTAGAAGTTATGCTCAAGTCCTTAGATGACATCTTGCTTGCTCAAAAATGGCAACAGAATTTCTTTTCATATCTCAAATGTTTCAAGGATTCACCTCATTATCAAGATCACCTTGGAAAATCTCCTTTTTGATGAACTCAGTTTTTTGATTATGTACCTTAATTACATTTGTAAAATGTCTTTTGGTATATAACTTAAGAAGATCATGGGAATGATAGACTATCAATTTCACAGTTTCTTCTCACTCTCATGCCAACTTAATCAGAAGTAGAGATACCAGCCTGAATCAGAAGACTTAACTATAAAGTGTGGTGATTACATTCTTGAGCTGGACCTTCCCAGGCTGAATAAGTTTTAATTAGCCTTTGCCAACACCTCAGTTCTATCATTTTCTGTCTGGGTTTGAAAAGAAATAGCTCTTCAAAAATATACAAGATCTTGAGTTTCTGAATTCTCTACTATCTTTTAGTCTTGATAAACACTGATCAGTTCTTTTTGAGTTCATCATTTTCTTATACTATTTTGTTGCATAATACAAATATCAACTCAGGCACGTTGCTGAAATTCTTTATGCCTAATTATAGCCTCAACTAATGAGGTGATCAGGGCATTGATTACCTATCTTATGTTACAGCAGGTGAAAATTTTACCCAATGGACTTCCAGTTTTGAATTTGCAAATTTTAGGGTTTGTAGAAGAAATCCTATTTTTGGAACAAAATTTTCTATTGATAGACTAGATTTAATATACATCAATATAATAAATGAATGAAAAAATCTTAGTGGCTTTCCATAAAACTTTCCTGTCTACTCTTGCAACTTGTTTGTTTTGAGTCACTTGCATCTCTACGCTGATACCCTGGTGAAAGGGCAACTTCTGTGTAGGACAGTGCCAGTGTTGTAGCAAAGAGGTAAAGAGACATGGGTAATCATACGAGGCTCTTAAAACTTCTGCCTGAATTGAAAAACATCACTTCTTCCCACATTTCATTGTCAAATGCAAGTTAACTAGACATTTAACAGATGGAAATTATCTATCTATCTATCTATCTATCTATCTATCTATCTATCTATCTATCTATCTATCTATCTATCTATCTGTCTGTCTGTCTGTCTGTCTGTCTGTCTGTCTGTCTGTCTGTCGAGATGAGTAATTCTATGCAGATGAGAGTAAAATTAATATATTGAGTTGAAGAGTAATATGACCTAAAATTCTCATTTCTCTATGGAAAAACTATTCTCATGTCATTGCAACACTGGGGTTCTAGTCTCTACTTGGTCCCTTACCCTCCAATCTCCTTGTTAAGATATACGCTTTTGGAATTTGAGAAGCAGAAACTAAAACTTTTCTTAAAGGACAGTGGTAGAAGCATCTGTGTTGAATAGCATTTCCCAACACTTTTTCCCATCAGGATAGGACTCTTAAACCCTCTGACTTTTAAATCCATGTAACAGGACACTGCCAGTGATGACCTATATTCCTCTTGTCTTGCATTATTTATCTTTGTCTATCTTTTGTTTACACATAAGACTAATTTGTTTTTCATTTGACCTATTGTTTTTGGATAACAGGAAGAACCTGGGGACCAAAATATCAGAGATTTTTCAGCTTTTCAGACTAATTGGCAGTTCTATTGATCAACTTTCCAAAGACCCATAGAGAAAAATCAGGGCTCTATCTGATTTCCAAATTGCTATGATGACAGACTCATGGTAGCCAAGGTCCAATTAGGAAATGAAAAACAACACTAGTATGATAGGTGCTCATATGGTTGGAATTGCAGTTGATTGTTGGGGATGAAATACAGGTGTTTGGTTGTGGGCAGGAAGTTCTATCTATATTGTGCTTTTAAATTGAGCCTAAAAGTTGAGGAGGGCATTTCCAAAATAAAAGAAGTAATAGTTAAGGAGGTAAGACTGGGAATAACAAGTGGAGAATAATAGGTGTAATAGACTTGGGAGGCAGTGTGGTGTACTGGTTAAGAGATTAGATTTAGAATGTTAGGTGTCATACTGATAGCTAAGCAAATCTGGACAAGGCATTTTGTTTCTCTCAGTCTTGGTGTCCTCATAGATAAGATGGTGCTAATGACAATGCAGTCTCAAAGGAGAGCTGTGAAAAATAAGAGAGATAATGCATATTATTTGTTATTAGGAACATCAGAGTAAATGATGAAAATCACTTTTAATAAAAGCATATAAATAAGATAGAGGAAGGTTCTACTATGAAAAGGAAAGAGATTTGCGTATGGATAGAATGAATGTAAATCCTGATGCCCCAGAGTGGGAGGAGGCAGGTGACAGAAGATGAAGCTAAATATGTAAGTTGTAAAGTTTCGAGTATGTTTTAAGATAAAAGCTTTCCTTTTTTATATAAACACAGGAAAGATGGAAATAATGAATAAGAAACACGACATGGTCACAGAAAGCTTGTTTTGCAGCAGTGCAAATGGTTAAACTGGAAGGGGGACCAGTTAGGACTGGTGTCATGGCCCAGGTAAGAGATAGGGTGACTTGATCTGGGGAAGGGTCATGGCCATGGGGATGCTGACATACTAGAGATTCAGAGTAACTGGTTGTGAAATCAAAGACTAACGAGACAAAAACCTACTTATACTGTTAAGGGGCCCCAAATGTCTTTGGGGAGACTAGGTTCTCTACTAATTAAGCATATAGACAGAATTAGACATTATTAACCTAATTTTTTCTGCAGGAATTAAAAAATGAGGTTTTGCAGAATGACACATCATCATATTAGTCAATGGGAATTCCAACTGCTGTAATAATCACTGCCCAAGTCCATAATGAGCTGACTTTTAGAAAGATCATTCTCCTAGATACTCTGGGTGAACTTGATTCTGTCAGTTGAATAAAGTTAAGAGCTGAGTTGAGACTTCAGTGTAGAAGAAAAAAATCCCACCTGTGGCCTAAAGCTGACATTGCGATGGGGAGTTCTACCCTGCCCTTCCTGTTGCCCTGTGTTTTGGATTTGAGATCTCCCTAGCTAGCCCTACAATCTGTAAACCTGTTTTCTATAACATATATCTTCAAATACTGTTCTTACTGGTTCTGTTTCTCTGGTTCAAGCCTGAATGATAGACCCTGTCCAGGAAATATTGGGGCTCGCACTATGCATTGCTTCAGGGGCCAGGTGCATTTTATCATTTTTCCACCCTTTCTAGGGCCTCTGAATTTTCCACTGGAATTTTTCTGCTAGTGGGTGAGAGAAGAGAGAAAGCACAGAGAAGAAATATTACCTTAGCTCGCCAGTCCTAGAGGTGACAGTAAAACTTCTGGAAATTGATATGCTTTTGGTGAGAACCAGCATCATGATCAGCAAGGGCTTTGGTAAATATGGTCTAACACTATGTTCAGTAAGAGAAAAGGGCCAGATGCTGGTGAACATTAGCAACCTTGACCCCCTAAGAGAGTGGCCTATTCTCCTTTCCTTGGTGCCTTTCAGCTGCAGGTTAACTTGATATTACCAGGACTTGGGTGATGCTTCTTTACCATCTGAGATACCCAGATCCTACTGAGTTGGAACCTGATTGTTGCATCCAATTTGATATGTCAAAAAGATGTCTAAGGTTGATTATGGGGAAACTGGATGAAGTCAGTATCACCATTATAACGAAGACAAGGACTATATTGGATTTCCACGATTATTGTATCAGCTCTTCCTGTTGAGATATGAAACCCCCAAAATGCCAAAGGCAACCCAATTCCTTCTGTTGCTGAATTTTCTACTCTCTATCCAAATTAAATTTTCTTCTTATTTTTGGACTTTTCCTGGGAAATTCAGTTATAATTTGAGGTGCCATCTGTTTCCCTGACTCTAGGCCAAACAACTTCATTAAAAATTGGGGAAGACTTTTCTGCACTCAGTTCTCAGCTTATTCAATAGCAGAAATGATTTGCCAAGGGTTGTCTTGAAAGTAGAACTGGAGATAAAGACTTGAGGACACGTAGTTTTGGGAGGTACCCTAGGGAGCAGCAGTAGGGGAGCGGGTAAGAGAGACAGGGAAGGGAAAGAAGCTCATTCATTTATGAACTAGTTACTATTGTCTATTCCTGATGCACAATCCCATTGTGAAAAATAATTACAAAAGCCACACCAAAGTCATCTAAGGGTAAGAAAGCAGAGGTATTTTATAACCAATTTTTTGTCCATAAATGCTCGAGGGAAATCCTGTAGTGCATTATTTTCCAAGATTCTGCAACCACAATAGGACAAGCCAAAGGTTTCAGTCAAAGGAGCTTAGAGTAAGAAACCTGACAGTGTGCCGGCAAAGTGAATGCACAAGGAAGCAGGGGGCAGGCAGCAAGAGCCTCTGCTGACCATGTCCCAGTAGTCATCAGTGAGAAACTTGCTAGGAAGAAAACATCAACCTACACAATGTACCTTTTTATTTGTTGATGGGTTCACTTTGTTAATATTAAGATGTTTATATAGCTGCACTCATGTGAAATTTGATCTTTAATTACTTTTTTTGGTGTGTGCATGGGGTCTCTGTCAACCTCATTAAATGAGTTGAAAAGTTTTCCCTTGTCTAATTTCTGAAAGAGTTTCTGTAGTATTTTACTCCTAAAATGTTTGATGGAAATTAAACAGTGAGGCTATATGAGCCAGGGCTTTTTGTTGAGGGAAAAATTTAAATTACTAATTCAATTTATTGACTTGACATATATTCTATTCAGATTTTCTATTCATTCCTCAGTCAATTTTGATAGTTTGTATATATCTAGGAAATTGTCTGGTTCATCTAAGTTGTCTGACTTGTTGCCATAAAGTTGTTTATAATGTTCTGTTACAATCTTTTTAGTTTCTAGAGGGATACAGTATTGTAGGGGTGTAGTAATGTCCCTTTTTCATTCCTGATGTCCATAATTGTGGCTTCTTGATTTTTTTGTTAGTTATTCTAGATGAAGTAGATGAAGTTAGATCAATTTTGTACACCTCTGCAAAGAACTGGTGCTTTGTTTCATTGATTTCCATTTATTTGAATCTTCTATCTTTATCTTTGTCAGTCTTACCAGTGTTTTCCCAATTTATTTTCTTTTCAAAGAACTAACTTTCAATTTATTTGAGTTTTATCTATTGTTTTTGTATACTCTCAGTTATATCTTCTCTAATCTTTATTATTTTTCTCCCTCTGTTAGCATGGGATTTAGGCAGTTATTTTCCTAATTTCTTAAGGTGTAAACTTAGGGTGAAACCTTTCTTCTCTTTTACTGTGTTATAAATTTCCTCCTTAGCACTAATCTACTCTATTCCATATTTTTGTATGTTTTCATTTTCATTTGTCTCAAATTTTCTAGTTTTCCTTATGATTTCTTCTTTGATTTATTGGTTGTTTAAAAGCATGGTGATTTATTTACACATATTTGTGGTCTTCCCCAATTTCCTTCTGTTGAATTTTACTTTCACTGAATTGGAATCAGACAAAATGTTTTGTATGATTTCAATCTTATTAATTTTTTATGACTAGTGGCCAAAAATGTTGTCTAGGATGGAGAATGTTCCATTCATTATTTCCATTTGAGAAGAATATGTATTCAGTTGTAGTTAGGTAGAAAGATCTCTATATATCTGTTAGATCTGATTGGTCTATAGTATTATTCTAGCTACTTCTTTCTTACTTATCTTCTATCTGGTTCTCTACCCATTATTAAAGTTCCCTGCTATTATTACAGACCTTCCTTCTTCAATTCTCTCAATGTTTGCTTTACGTATTTAGGAACTCTGATATTTGGTGAATATATTCTTAGTGAATTTATTCTTTTATCATTATATAATATTTTTATTTGTCTCTTATAATAGTCTTTGATTTAAAGTCCTTTTTTTTTCTGGTATCTTATCTCCATTCTGTAAAACTACATTTTTTACTGTCTGGCTGGTAGGTGGAGAATGGGAGCAATTCCAGATAGGAAGGTCACTGACTCCAATTCTTTTCACCTGAAGATCACAGTTTTTCAAGAACAGTTCTCAATTTGCTATCTGCCTTTGGTCATTCTCAGTGCCTCAGAATGGTGGCTTTTCATTATTTTGTTCAATTTCATATTTGTTTCTTCATGAAGTAGAATCATAGATCTCTTCATATCACCATAAAATGAAGTTCCTCTTCTCCCATTGTTATGGACTGATTTCTTTCCCTCCCTGAAATCACACCTTCAGGTCCTAAATTAATTGGAGATAAGACCTTTAAAGAAGTAATTAAGTTTGAATTATGTAATAAAGATGGAACCTTAACATGATAGGGCTGGAGTCCTCATAAGAGGGAGATAAACCAAGAGTGCACACACACAAAGGAAAGGCCTTATTAGAATGCAATGAGAAGTTGGTCATCTACAAGCCAAGAAGAGAGGTAACTGGAGAAACCAAAGCTGTTGGAACCTCAGTCTTGGACTTCTAGTCTCTAGAATTGTGAAAAAATAAATTTCTATCGTTTAAGCCAGCCAGTCTGTGATATTTCATTATGGCAGAAGATTATATCTTTAATCTATTTCAATGATATTTTTGCTCCCCATCATTTAATAAAACTTTTGGCCATGTCACCAATGATCTATCTCTATAGTGTTATATCTTTTGGTCTGTCCTTAGTCTTTTAGATTCCTAGTCCAGATCCATAGAACTTCTTGGTTGATCAGCAATATTTGACACAGTCGGTCACTTTCACGGCTTTCAAATATTTATTCATTTGTTTCCAACATAGCAAGGTGTGTTGACTTTTCTCCTTTCTCTGTGGCCATTCTTCTGAGCTTTCTTTGCTGATTCTTTTTATATTATGTCTGGTTTCTTAAAGAGGCATGCTCCAAGACTCAGTCCTTGAACTTCATATCTTGTCTATCTCTATCATTTCCTTGGTTATATCATGACATTAAATACCATCTGAAGATGATATCTCTAGCTGGGACCTCCTTCCAAAACTCCAAATGCTCATATTCATTTGTGTATTGGACATCTACACTTAAACTAACATTTAACTTAACCTCAACATAGTCAAACTTGAACTCCATATTGTCAGTTGAGGTAGGAAATTTTCAGTTAAATTAATGATAGTTTAATTCTTTGAATTGCTTGAGAAAAAGTATTAGCATCTGTGTCTCCAATATGTCTCCCACTTTGGATGTGTCAGAAAACCTATTGCTTAATATTCAAATAAATCTGGATTATAGCCACTTCTGACCACTTCCACTCCTATCATTGTGAGCTGAGACATCCTGATTTCTTTTTTCTTTTCTTTTTTGCAGATACATTCTACTCAACATTTTAAAAAAGTTTAATGGTTTTTTTTTCTGAGAATTCTTTCAAAAAGTACAACAGAAAGAAATTCAGTTTCATTTCCTAAATTTTTCTTATGAAGACCGCTGAACCCTGGTACAAAATCAGAGACATCCCAAAAATAAAACTGCAGTCTAATTTCTATTATGAATAGGAGCTCAAAAATCCTTAACAAATACTAGGAAATTAATATGACCAGTTTCTTAAAATAATTATATTATAGACAAGTAGAAATTATCCCAAGAATGCAAGATTGGTTGAGCATCAGTAGATTCATTAATGTATTGATAATATACATATCTAAGTTTTTTAAATGATTGTTTGAAAAAATCTATAAAAGCAACTTAAGACATCTTTTTTTTTTTATTAGTTATATTTGACATCATTTGTAGTCCCCAGGGAGTACCCACCACCATTTCACCCGTGCACCATCACCTCAGTCCCTTGTGCA
>JAGFMF010011606.1:60709-101703 GCA_019455555.1 Galemys pyrenaicus
GAGAATTGCCTTTTTAGCTCTTTTGCCCATTTTTTGACTGGGTTGTTTTCTTTGTTTCTGTTTAGTCTGGTTAGTTCTTTGTGGATCTGTGTGATAAGTAATGTTGTGTGCAAAGATTTCAAAGGAAGCATTTTAAATAAACCTGTGTAAACACACCTTTTTGTTTATGGCCAGTACACAACATATATTCACTGGTGTCCAGTAAAATGGAAGAGTCAATAAAGAAAGAATTTTGTCTTTATAGCAGTAGTAACTAAAAATCACGTGTATATAATACCTTGATCTTTAAGGAGGGTGGGTAGCCAAGGAAATTCCAAAAATAGATCTGTTAGCCCCAATAGCCATCCATAAAAATATATTAAAAAATAATTCTTAAAGGAAGATTTTAGAGAGAATCCAGCAGGACCAGCAGAAGACAAAATGATAAAAGGACTTCAAATGTACAAGCAGGAGTTAATTTTCATATGTAGCTCTTAGCTAAAGGACATCTCTTTCAGTTGATACCCACAGCCAAGGCTAACTGTGGAAGTAGAAGCTTTAGAAATCTCCAGATGGGTCAGCTGGCTTGAGGAATGCCTAGATCCTAACTCCCAAACTCATCGCAAATAGGGTCACTGAGGCTGAAGGATAGAAATTCTGAGCCAAATGAAAGAGCTAAAGGTATATGGAAAATTTGTGATAAGTCTGCTATGGTATTTGGACAGAAGAGGTTCATAATGGAACACCATTCCTCTCTGCTGGGGGGAGGGGAGCCCAGTGGAATATTCCACATCAAGCAGCTGGAAAGCTCTGACTCAGAAGCAGCTGAGAGAGGTGTCGGCCCTGGGAGGAATAGTAACCAGAAGTGTTTCAGGGGAAGGTAATTTTCCTTTTCCCTTCATCAGCAATTAACATTAGTGAAGAGTGGCCGATCAGAGTTAATCTTTTCAAGATGTATTCTCCTGTCTCATCAGCCCAGTGCTCACCCAGCCTTTGAGGCCAGTATGTCCAGACTGATTTCACTGCCCGGATGTGGGAGTTGGTGCAGTAGATATGCTGGTATATGTAGGACCATGAAATTTCTCTGTAACTTGTAATACAGGCAACGCACAAGGCAGGTAGGGGGTCGGGAGCCTGGCAGGCCTCCCAGCCCCCTGCAATTTATATATATAAATTTTATTTATTTATGCATACAAGAGCTGGGGTCGAGGCCAGAGGTGGAGAGTGAGAGGACTCACAAGAGACAGAGCTGGGAGCAGAAAAGGCAGATGGACTGAAACACACTGCTGAGGGGAGCAGCGGATGAGGCAGGAGAGGTCTGCTGTGCCATGTGGGTTACTCCCTGGCCGGTGATCAAACTACAGAAGCTCCATAGTGCAGCGCTTAACCCCCTGTGACACCAGGGAGGCCCCCTGTAGTGCCAGGCGGGCACGAGCAAGTTCTCCATGATTCAGAAAAGATGGATCAAGGAAGAGGCCTGGAGCCCTCAGTGGCTTTTTTAGGCTTTTATTGCATTATTATATCAGAGATGACCAGGTACACGGCAAGCAGGGGAGCCAGGGACCCCGGAGGCTGGCAGGCCTCCTAGTTCCCGGCACATCTCCACTCTCTGGGCTCTCTAGTCTCTCTCTCTGCTACTACCACTGCTTCTTCTCTTCTCTCTGCCTCTGTCCCTCTCCTGCTGGCATTCTCCTGACACTGCCCTTATATGCCAGTGTCTAAGCCTAGGTGCACCCACTTGGCGCATGCCTACTTAGGCATGCATGCAGGACTGCAGGGGTTTGTCATCACATCAATGGGCAGAAAAGCCTGATAACCTTTTCCATTTACCCTACACCCCCCTAGGATTCTTAACTCTCTTTGGGCTCTCTCTGGTGTCCTCTCCTGGTCTCTTCCTCTCCTAGCCTTTCTGTTGTCTTGTCGCTGAATCTGCCGCACCGTCCTCTACCTCATACTGTCTGCTGTGCCGCAGACCTTATAACCTCGCTCTCTCAGCTCAGGTGCACCCACTTAAGTGCATCCACACCATGCTCCAGGTGTCCACCATGCATAACCTGGGTCTATTCTCCCAAGCTCCTCCTGCATTCAAGGCCGCAGGTGATAACCACAGAGACCAGTGGTGCAAAAGCCTGAGCGTCACCTACTACACACTTGTCATTCATGATAATAGACAGCTATAGCTTCAAATTTTGTTTTAAAGGGTGACAGGCAGCATGAGCCTCCTATGTCTGCACCCAGGCTGCCGCACAGAAACCCAAATCACCTGAGGGCACCCTGCGAGTTGTGAGGAAGCCTGTAGCCCTGACTGTGCTGTGCTGATCTCATTGCACTTAGGCAACCAGGTGTTTTCTTAGTTTCATGGACTGGTGTAGGGTAAATGGAGAAGTATCAGGCTTTTCTGCCCTCCTGCCATTGGTGTAATGATGGACATCTGCGATTCTGCACGCATGCATAGGTGGACATATGCAAGTGGGTGTACCTGGCCTTAGATACCGGTGTATAAGGGTGGCGTCACGAGGATGCCAGAGGGACAGTGGAGAAGCAGAGAGAGGCAGAGAGAAGCAGCAGCAGCAGCAGCCCAGAGAGTGAAAATGTACTGGGGGCTAGGAGGCCTGCCAGCCTCCTGGCCCCCGGGCAACCCTGCCTGCCATGTACCTGGTTGCCTGTAATACACTGGTGCAATAAAAGACTAAAAAAGTCACTGAGGGCTCCAGGACTCCTTCCTTGACCTGTCTGCTCAGAATAATCCAGAACTTGCTCTGTGCCCCTTCCTGGCACTGCAACTTAACTGGTTTTATTTCTTCTTCTTCTTTCTTTTAAAAAAATATTTTATTGATTTATGAATTCAAGAGATGGGGTACAGGCCAGAGCAGTGGGCGGTGTGTGTGAGAGGATTCATCAGAGACAGAGTGGGAAGCAGAACAGGCAGATCCACTGAAATATACTGCTGAGGGGAGCAGCGGGCAAGGCAGGAGAGGTCTGCTGCACCTTGTGAGTCACCTCCCTGGCCAGGGATCGAACTCACGGTGCAGTGGCTGTGAAAGTTCTACAGTGAGGCCCTCTACTCCTTGCACCACCAGGAAGGCCCTGACTAGTTTATTTTCTTCCCCAAGTGTGGTGCCAGGAAGGAGCACACAGCAAATTCTTGATGATTCCAGCAGACGGGATAAAGCAGGAGTCCTGGAGCCCTCAGTGGCATTTTATTACTCCATTATATCAGAGGTGACCAGGTACATGGCAGGCAGGGATGCCAGGGGGCTAGGAGGCTGACAAGCGCATCTTCACCATCTCGGTTGCTTTACTGCTTTGCTGCTCTCATTCTCATTCTTGTTCTGCTGGCGTCCTGTTCCGCTGGCGTCCTTGTGATGCCACCCTTATATGCCTGTTCTAAACTCACGTGCACCCACTTGCACATGCCCACCTAGGCACACGTACAGAACCGCAGGTGTCCATCATTATACCAATGGTGGAGGGTGGAAAATCCTGTTAACTTTTCTCTGACCCTACACAAGTGTGGTAAGTTTTCCTCAAATATTTCCTTTAATAGCCACTCTTTCCCACTCCCTTCCCCTTCTGGGATACCCATTATTCTTATGTTGAGTTTCTTAATGGGATCAGATCTATCTCAAATTGCCTACTCATTTTTCTCACATCTCCTTTTTCTCTTCATCCTGGCTTCTTTCTGCTTTACTGTCTTGAGGCCACTGATTCGCCCCTCCACTTAATCCATTCTTCTTCCATAGCTTTCTCTATTCTTAAAATCTCATTTACTGAGTTCTTTAGCTTATGAATTTGTTATTTTCTTATTTAAACCTCAAGCTTCTGCCTTCTGTTCATTGATTTTATTTTTGACCTCATTGATTTTTTTCTGAATTTTGTTGTATCTCTTTGATTGACTTTTCTGAGTTCTCTTGTATTATTTTAACTTGCCTTTCTGAGTTTTATCTCTTTGAGTTTCTTTATTATAGTAATATGAAGATGTAATCGTGTTTTGATTTTGGAGAGTTATTCTTATTTTGTGATATAGTCTCTTGAGATCTCATATTTCTATGTAGTATATATTTTTTGTCTGTCCATTTTGCTATTGAGATCTTCAGATTTCATTATTGTTTTTAATATCTTTAGTAGAAACCTAGGGGGTTAAATTATTTTACTTTTTTCACAGAAGTTGCTATGGTTTTGTTTGATATTTTTTTATTTATGCCTTTGCTGGCTTCTGTATGTACTAGGATTTTTTTTATAGTTGCCAAGTCAGCAGAGTGGGGAGGGACTTGTAGGGATGCAGATGTCAGTATAGGTGTGCTGGCTGGGGTTGGCTTGTATTTGTGGCACTCCTGATACCCCTTTTCTCTGGGGTTTGTGGTGAGAAATTAAGCAACTCCCGTGTTCTCAGTATACCTCACAAAGTAGGCGCCAATCCCAGGGAGCGGGAGGTGGATGCAGATCAGAATGCAGCTGTGCTAGTGTTTTACCTATTTGCATCAGTGGTTAAATCTCTCTGACTTCTTAAAATCTCATTTTCCTAGAATATAGGTTTTGCTAACCATGTGAGACATGAAGGAGAGTTAGCTTATGCCACATTTGCTATCAGCCTCCTTGAGTCTGCTGGTAAGACTAGGCCAAGACTATGATCAAGATTGGGGACTGTCAGCCCTGGCTGCACATGACTTACATGAAGAGTTTTGAAAAAATGCTGATCTCTTGGCCCTGGCCCCAGAAGATTCTGGTGTAACTATACTGGTTCTCCAGACAATTTTGATGAGCAGTCAGTGACGAGAACCCCTGCTTACGCAGCAAGTTACCTAGCCTATCACAATCTTGGCATAATACTCCCTTCTCATTTTGTCTTCTCCCCTGTCCTCTGCAGGAATATGATTTTTCTCCAATCATTCCCATAGCTAATATAAGTGCTGCCATCCCTGGCCAGGTGCCACTGTAGCCATATGTCATGCCATGTACCTGCCTCTCCAGCTCCAACCTGAGCTCCTAAAGCAAGATTTTTGGATAGTTAATGATTTGAAGAAAATACTAAAAGGTCCCCTTTAGGTTCAGTCAAACTTGGCATCTTATGGTGGAGAGGAAACATGCCTAATATGTTTCTGCTTACTCTACATGGAGAAAGGACATACTTTAGAATGAAAAGAAAGGGCCAGGGGCTTTACAAAGCCAGAGGTCCTGAAAATAGGGAAAGATAGGAGACCAGGCATAGCCTGCCATAGACCCATAGACAAAGCCCCCTCCACCCCATTCAGTCAAATGTTTTCTGAGCTGAGCTCAGAGTGAGGGCATTTACCTCTGCATCTAGAGACTGGAGAGTTTCCATAAAAGGGAGATTTGATCTGGTCTGGAGAAAGTAGTAGGGGCTGACTGATGTTGGAGGACACATGAATAAAGACAAACAGAATGACCAATGTAAGAAAAGCATGGAACTAGACAGTCAAATTGTGTGTGTGCAGAAACCAAATCATGGACAAAAGAGATTAGAAGTAGAGCATGGGTCAGAATGGGATAGGGCATGTAGCAGTAACAAATAGCTACCAAGTCTCAGTGACTTAGCACCACACATGTTTATTTCTTACCTGTGCTAAAGACCCATTATGATTCAACTAGGGTCATTGTGATATTGTCCTGACTCAAAAGTAATAGTCTCTCTGCTGCATGGATCTTAACATTCACTGTGGGAAGAAGATAGAACATTATCAAGAAGCTGGATTTTCCATACTTCCACCTAAAAGTGACACATCACTTCCATTTACATTCCATTGGCCAAATTTATGCCTAACTGGAAGACAATAGGAAAATATCCCATTGGTCTAAAAAGGGAGGAACTGGAAACACTGGTGAATAGGGTTTGAAATATCTCACTAGGGAGCTTGGATTTAATCTTGAAAGTAGAGGGGAACTAGGCAAAGTTTGCTAATTGAAGAGCCATGGTTAGAACTGAGGTTACACCGAATGGTTGGAGAACACTTACTTCCTTGCCCTATAGAGACTTTCTTTTTGTTTTTTAGATCTGTCTGCCTACAGAAGACACACACTATTTATCTGCTCTCTGCTTTTTGGAGAACTTACCAGGGAATACTGCTCTCTCATCATTTAACCTGCAAATTTAGGGGGTCAATGTAATTTAGGGGATTATTGTCAACCTATTCATCCTAGGTCTAAGGCACATCCTCCAATCTCATTTATATCAGGAACAAAGCTCATGTGGTCATCTCTGTCTGATTTCTGAACCTATTCTCAATTAATGGGTTCCTAATTTAGTGGGAGAGGAGAGGGACTTTCTGTACAGACTCTCAAACTCCAAAATGGATTGGAAGGAGAGAGAGGGAGAGAAAAAGAAGGTAGATCGGTAAGATGGTATGCAGCAAGGCCAGACAGAAAAGAAAATCACTGGAGAAAATTGTGTAAAAATTCAAGAATGAGAGATGACTTCTGAGCAGAATGTGGAAATGAAGAGGAGGAGGCCGAAATCCAGGTTGCTCAGTGTTCCAGTTCCAAAGGAATGAGCAGTAAAACCTCAGGTGAGTTACTTTACCTTGTTTTGCTTTATTGACAATCTCTATAAAATAGAGCAGTGTTAATGGAACCCAAATTTATCACATTCTTGTGAGTAATAAACAAGCAGACCCAGAGAAAGTATTTGGCATAGTCCTTTATGTACTATAAACAGTTGTGACAATTACAGTTTTGCATGAAGAGAAAGTTTTACAGCTGTTTTGAGTTGAATTTGTTTGCTCATACTAGGGCTTTTTAAAATGTAAAAGGCCGAATCCTGACTTTAGCTTCTTTCCTTACCCCTTGGCTCTTGCCCCTAAAATCAATTTTCCTGTTGATAAAGAAATTGGGTGACTCAGTCCAGATGAATAGATCTAATACACTTCTTCATATTTTGTCCCTTGTGTGGTTCAAATTCTATTTGTTCTTGGAGCTTTAATAAACTTTTTCTTATTTTCATTCTGAGTAAGCTGACATTCATTATCATTATAAATCTCAGTTCCTTCAGCCTCCTCAGTGTGACCTGGGTCATAATCTCTTCATGATTCTGTAATGATTATGATGACAGTTGCTAAGGCTGACGGTTTGGAGGTATAATGTATTAGGGTTTGCAGGATTACTCCATTCCCTAAACTGGGATATAGCATGCATTTTATAATATTCTTTTTAATGCAGGTTCAGCTAGATCACATCATAGCCTTCATTTAAAAAATTGTCTGTAAATTTACCTTTGTGGAAGGAATGTTATCTTTAGTTCATATATCTTGGTTGTATTTTATTGCTCAAGAATGCTCCTACAGTCTCTTACTGATGCAAATCTGAGACTACGGCTAAAAGTCAGAATTCTATTTATAGAGCTGGAAATTATCATGCGCTGTCTTAGGTTGAACTCCCTATAGGAAGACTCTGATATGGAAGTTTGTGTGCAGAAGGGATAGTGAGTAGCACTCTCAGGAGTAAATTTGCAAGGAAGCAGGGGAAACTGGACTGGGTTGAGAGGGAAACTGAGGGGCAACACAGTTACAATAGAAGTTTCAGGTGGTCCCTGAAACCAGGGAAGCTCTGCACAGATTCCTGAGTGAAGGCAAGGGAATCCTTAGATCCCCATATTAATTAGCAGATAGGAAAAGTTTGCATCAGGGAAGCGGAGGAGAGAACAGGTGAAGCAGCTTTCAGTGAGAGCACTTCTTGGTGAGCGAGACACTTATAAGACCTCAGTGACCAACATTCCCAGGAGTGTGTGGGGTAGAGGGGGCAGTGACTGTTTTGGTTTTGAAGGGAGGACCTGAGTGAGGTATGCCAGCACCCACTATGTGAGGCATTTCTTAATAATAATAACATCATTAGAACTACTAAAAAGTGTTGGCTGAATCTTTCTTTATGTATCACTTATTAGTTTCCCAGGGCTGCTATAACAGTGTAACAAAATTGGTAGCTTAAAACCACAGAAATTTGTACTCTCACAGTTCTGGAGTCTTGAAGTCTGAAATCAAGGTGTTGGCAGGGCTATATTCTGTAAAGGTTCTAGTGAAGAATCCTTTCTTTCTTTCATCTTTCCTAGTTTCTGGAGGTGTCTGGTAATCCTTGGTATGCCTTGGCTTGCAGATGCATTATTCCCATCTCAGCCTTTGTCATCACATGTCATTTTCCCCCTCTGTGTTTCTTTGTCCAACTTTCTTCTTATAGAGATGTCAGTCACTGGATTAATTTATACCCTAATACAATATTATTTCATCCAACTTGCTTTACATCTGCAGATTCTACTTCCAAATAAGGTCTTTTTTTTTTTTTTTGACAGGTTCCAAGGGTTTGGATTTTAACACATCTTTTATGGAAACACATTCCCATCCATAGCAGCCACTATTTGAATAGATACATTAATTCACATCGTGGATCATCATTTAGACCATATTGCTCATTCTTGCTTACAGAGGCATCATCATTAGACCCCACCATCTCTCTCTTAATCTATTGTGATAGCTTTTCTCCTATACTCCCTCTAATCCCTCTGTCTCCATTTTCTCTCTTTATTATCCCCAAAGAACCCTTCTAATATCCAGTTTTGTTTCTGTAACTCTGCTTTTCAAAGTCCATCAAGGGTTTTCAGTTATCTATAACCTGAAATCCACACTCACTGGTTTGCTATTCAAGGTCCAGTGTTACCTGACCCTGTCAATCTATAAGGCTTCACCTCTGATACATGTTTGCTTTACACTTAAAAAGCAATACATTTCTTAGGCATTCAATAAATGGAAGTTCACTCTCTTCCCTTTACAGTTTATAAAAAGACTTTATAGTGCCAAAAATCTAATGGAATTCTCACAATCGCCTGATGGTATAGGTATATTCATAGGCAGCCAGTATACTTGATAATGATGCTGAAAATCAGAGAGTAGAAGACAAGAGTCACATCCAGATTTCTGACTTCCAATACATGGTCCTTTCTGTTGTTCTATGTCTGTGCAGTTCACACATATAAACTTGACCTTTCACAAATTTAAACCTGTCACCTGCTTCTCATATTAACTTATGTATAAGCTGTGAAGATTGAATCTAGGGAACAAATCCTTCCTGTGTTACACCAGAAAAAGAGATAACTGTGGAGGAAGAAATAGATTTTCCCAAGTTGGGAATACAGTGAATACTGTTAATGTAGAATAAACATGCATTTGGGCTATAACGGACATTGTACTCATAACTTCTTCCTTATAAAAATAATAGTTATCAGTAAATAAACCCTCATTGTATAGCTAGAAAGTACAGTTGGCCCTGGGAACTGAATAAAAGCATCAGTTTATGCCTATGTTTCTTTAAGATACAGCTGTGTGAGTCAGAGGTGTGATGCCAGGTGTTATGGAAGTTTCCATGGCAACTTCATTTTTATTTTCCTCCCTGAATAACACCATTAAGTGGTGACTTTGAAGGAACACCCATTTGAGATTTTCCATCTTAAAGGCTTTATTCCATGGTAAGTTACATTTACATAGTTTCAAATAGAGAAGAGAATTGAACAGTTTCTTGAGGAACTGGGAAAATATAGACCTTCCAGCTGATTTGGATGAACTGTCCACCGTGTCATTATTATTACTGGACTGATTCTGCACTTAATTCAACTATCATACTGGCCTTTCCTTGATAGAAATAGCTGGAGACACTTTAGATTCTTACTCTTATAGAGGAGATCTTTCTAGTAATTGTTTCCAGAAAAACCAGGTCAAGATGGACAAATAAGAGGTTTGCAATATTTGGGTAATGAAGAGAGCATATCTAGAAAACTCTAGATTTTCTTTGGGAATGTAGTCATACTTCATATTTCACATGCCACGAGAAAGGGCTGGAGTGTACTAAAGTTAAACAGTCTTGGTGTCTTGGATGGTCCTGAACTGCCCATTTTTTTTTGGTGTCAATGCCACAGGAGAAAAACTTGACAGTGAATTTTTTAATATAATTTTTTTTAAATTTACATATATTTGACATCAGTTGTAATCCCCATGTATTCCCCATCACCATAACAGCAGTGCACCATCACCTCAGTCCCCATGCTCCCGTCTGCCCTCCACCCTTCCCCTCTTCCCTCCCCACCAAGTGTCCCCAATTTGTCTTTTCATTTTTGGTTTTTGTGTCTTTATTGTTGTTATTTATATTATTATTGTTCTTATTCCTTTTCTTGATCTTTATTTGGTTCCCTTATATTCCTCCTAGGGAAGGAGCCATCTGGTATTTTTCTTTTGCCTTCTGACTGACTTCACTGAGCATAATCCCTTCCACTTCCATCCATGTTCCTATGAATGTGTCTAGTTTTTCATTTTTCATTGCTGAGTAGTATTCCATTGTGTATATGTACCAGAGCTTCCCTATCCACTCATCTGTTTTTGGGCATTTAGGTTGTTTCCATATGATCCAGCAATCCCACTCCTAGGAATATACCCAAAAGACACAAAAACACTGATTCAAAAGAATATCTACACCCCTATGTTTATAGCAGCACTCTTTATAATAGGTAAGGCAATGAATTTCTTATTAAGAAAGATCTTCTAGAAATACATTCTTGCATGCAACTGTATGCTGGTCCTTAAATTCATCAATATCTTGTAACTAAATTGCAGCTTCCATTTGGGACAAAAACAGTGATGAGGAAGATGACCTGACCCTTGTTAGAATAGAGTCACTCATTAACTGTGTGGCTCAGCTAAGTTACTCAGCTCTCTTTTTTTCTTAATGTGTTAAGTGAAATTAATAATTCATTTTAGAATCTGACCTTTAAAGCAGCTGCTGACCTGAACATTAAGAAATTCCTAGTCAAGTATATTATACTTGCATCTGCCTTGTGGGTAAGCATGCAATGATCTTATGAGAGATGTCATTCATTCATCAAGAGCAGTGGAATAATGGTTAATATTTGCATAATCAAGGCCAACAGAGTTGGGTTTGACTTCAATGCTCTATATCTCAGTCTCCTCACTTTAAAATTGAGGTTGAAAATAGTAACTACCTCAAAAGGTACTAGGGAGGTTAAAGAATAAAGATAAGATAGATCATGTAGCAGATGCTTGGCTTATCATAGATGTTTCAATGAATCCTTATTGAATATATGAATGAAAGCATTGATTTTAAAAAATGTATATTTATTACATCATCCTTTATATTTGTACAATATTTGATTTCCCTGTGAAATTCCTACCACCATTTCTTCTTGAGTGGTACTTTGTTCGAAATTCTTTTTGAGGCATTGGGATAGAGAAGAATCAGACATGATACGGCCGTAGTTGATAAAGGAAACATAACACACTCTTAATGGACTTAGTCATTGACCATTGCCTGTAGAATGGACATTTGGATTATTTGTAAATGTCATTAATATGAACAGTGCTTCAATGGACATCTTGGTATATAAACTTTGAGTTGATTTGGATTACAATTATTAACCTAGAAGAAGAATTGGTGGGTTAAAGGATATTAGTCATATCACACTAGAGGCATGGACATACAGAAAGGAAATGGCACTTGACAAAAGCAAGCAGAAGAAAACAGTGAGTGAAGCCTTCTGGATAAGATCGAAAGGACAAAATAAGAACAATATCAAGAATAGTAGGAGGTGGGTGCTATTATTATTACTGCTGCTATTTTACAGAGGAAGAAATGGAATAATTCCAGAAATTTGTGCATAGTCCCACAATTGGCATGTGTGTGTCCTAACTAGGAGTTCTCTGTTCTATTCAGTATGTTTTGGAGGTGGGTTTGCAGGGCATGAGAAGTAGTGGGTTGAAGACGGAAAAAGGAGAAAAGGTAAAAGGGAGTTGCAAGCAGTAGCAAAAGCAAGGAACTCTTTGAATTCATGGGGTGGTTTTGAAAATGTAGGAAACTTTCACTGTTGGGAAAACCAGGACTAGTCCCTACTGGAATCGCTTGGAGAACTACTGTTTCCATAAATTAACTCTGAAAAGTCCATTTAAAACCACTTTAGTTATTTGAAGGACAGTTATTCAAATAAATTGAGACAAGTGCTTTGAAAAATGCTAGATCCTACAAAAGAATGAATATTTATCACTATTTCCCAAATGAGGATGAATTGGAAGGTATTCAATTTATATTCAATTTAATTAATTTATGTTGACTTGTCCATATGGTTCTTATACTAGCTGCTAGCCTGCTCCTGGCTAGTGAATAATCACTTGATAGATGGGGTATCTCCTGCTTGCCAGGCCCATAATTCAGAACTCTAAGACTAGTGTTTCTTATCTTTGAACTGCATTCCAAGGTAGACTTCTTTAATCCCAGTTTGCAAATGAATAAATTGAACTCAGATATATTGGACAGTCTTTCCCAATATTGCCTAGTCAGTCATGAGTGGGGCTGTTGGAGCACAACTCAATCTCTTCTACAGGTCTATGGTGTGATATTTTAGGGAACAGATAAGAAAACAGTATGGGATTCCAGAAGTGGGCCACTTAAGGAACTGGAGTGCCTCTAACTTTTCCCAAGAGTCTAAATCTGCTTCTCCTTTATACTAGAAAGGCTAATTATGGCCTCTTAATAGTCTCCCAACTTTCTAATTATTATCCTCTAGTTTTCCTGCATACTGCTTCCTGTAAGACCCCCACAAATCTCCCCGTCACCATTCTACCACACTGTCCACCTGTTCACTACTCTCTCATGACCTCATGGCCCAGGTGAGCTCCTCAGCTGGTTTTCACTTTTTGTGTCCACTCGCCAGGCACTTGTACCTACACAATTTATTGCCTAATCCTCATGGCAGTTCAGGGAGATAGGTTTTATGACCTGTGCCCATCCACCCATCTTTACTCTTGGCCTTGGCTGATCTACCTTGATAATATAAACCACACTGTCCTCCTTTGTTCCTCTCCATACACTTTCTTTTTTAAAAAAGATTTATATATTTATGCATACAAGAACTGGGATACAGGCCAGAAGGGCGGGAGGTGAGAGAAATCACCAGAGACAAAGTGGGAAGAAGAACAGGCAGATCTACTGAAATACACTGCTGAGGGGAGCAGCGGGCGAGGCAGGAGAGGTCTGCTGCGCCATGTGGGTCCCCTCCCTGGCTGGGGATCGAACTGGTGCTGCTGTGCGCAGCACTCAACCCACTGCACCACCAGGGAGGCCCCTCCATGCACTTTCTATATTAGCTTCTTTACAAGGTGTTCTGTCTACCTCTTCATCCCCCCCCCCTTTTTTTTTTTGCTTATCTATGCTTGCTCCCTACACACACCCACACACACCTCTTCTCCTGTCTCTAGTCCTTTGTCCTTGTCCCCTCTGGTTTGATGATGTTTTTTTTCCACTATCTTTGAAACACTACCAAGCAGAAGAAGCTTGCCCTTCTCTGAAACTTTTTCTATCCTTTTTAAAACCAGTTTTATCGTTGTCTTTGTTGATTATGCATGGGTCTTTCATTGTCCTCCTGACTCTGGATTGAAGGTAAAAAGGGCATTCGATACCCTTTCCTAAGATCTGTGGTTTGCACAGAGTGGGAAATTGGTACACATAGGGAAAATATAAAATTCCATATTCTATCTTTGAATAAGACCAATTATTGCACTGCTACTTGGTCTAAATGTATCTTGTAAAATGAGGTTACTAAAACTTGCAATATGCTTACAAAATGGGTCAACCAGGTTGATCTTTTTGAACAACAAAACGTGTATCACCTGTAGCAAGCATCAGTCATGATTATTAGAGATTGGCAGTGAGCAATATATTGCATTTTTCCCCAAGAAACTCTTGGCAGGAGGCTGGTAGGTGGGGACTAGGAAACAGAGCCTAGAAAATCAATGATTGCAGTCCACTGTGATCAGCCACCTCATCCAACCTGGGGTGGGGGAGATTGCCCAGGAGGTGGCCTCTAGTTGGATTGTGAAGGAGCAGAACATAGTATAAAGGCGTGGGGGGAGAGGTCTGAGAATATCTGAGCCAGAGGGAACAGCATATGAGGGAAGGAAATCATTCTGCTGGATTCAAAATACTTATAGTGAAATATGGGCTTGGTTTCTCTAACCATCAAGTGAAGGGTGGATCAGACAATGTCCAAAGATCCTCTAAAAACTTCATGATTTGTGGGCAGAACATGTCTTATTCCTCTACCCTCAAAAATAATCTCAAGCACAAAATGGATTATAGAAACAATTGAATTTTTAATCTCCATCACTTACAAATATCCTTGCAAAATTTTTATGAGGTTAGCTCTATTCACTTTTCTCAGACCTTGGAGTTGAAAACTTTGCATGAAGGCTTTAAACCTTGTAGTCAATTTAGAATCATCAGAGAACTGATCTAATTAAGTAACTTATCTAATTAAGTAACTGATCTAATTAAGATCTAAGAAAGTAAAAATAGTTTTCATTGAAATCAATGTTCTCATATCTATATCATGTATTTAAACTGTTTTTTTTTAATGAGATTATTCATTTTAGCTCCAGGATCTCAGAGTAAATGGAAGTGTTGAATGCTAATGCTTTCAAAATAACTCCAGAATCACACTTGCTTTAAGACAGAAAATCACTTCTTCAATTATAAATTGTGAAAGATGCCCTTGGGGTCTGCCACGGGTGATGCCTGAACAATGATGTTTACTTCCAGGCAAATATGGGGAAGTAGAACATTGGCCAGGTATTTGTTCGTGACCAGTTACCTTCAACATCTTATGCTTTTAACCCTCACAACAACCCTAAGAACTTCCCATCATGGTCTGGCAGCTAGTAAGATCATTCTGGAAATGTTAAAATGGGATTTGAACTCAGGACTGTGTAATACCAAGATCAAAGCTCTTCTGTCTTGTCACTCCATATAGCGGATATTGATTTTTGCCTGTCCACAATCAGTTCTCTTTTCTTTGGATAGCATAACCTAATTCCTTTCTGGGAACCTATCTCTTTTCCATACTCAGGTCTGTTAACTTTGGTGTGGATGATTTTAGACTCAGCCGAGAGGTGAGCAGACTGGTTCAGAGGTTGTCATATGATTCAGATCAAGTGAGGGAGACACAATTCTGAGATTATTGTAAGACCGTGTAAAAGGGAAGGGTTTTTCCCCCCACTGGGATGATTAACTGTAAGGCTACTATAACACTTGAGATGCTAGAATACCTAGGGAGTATTGGCTAAAGATGGAATTAGCAGAAAGGGAAGTAGAATCAGGAGGAGGAGAGTAGGCTGAAAAACTTGTCCTAGTTTGTCCAGGTTCTCAGCACTAGAAAGTCATCAAGTCTTTTCTTGTTATTTTTTATCAAGGTATTATTTTATAGCACTGCATGTGATCCAGAGGTATAGGACCACACCTCTTCAGATGTAGAAACCTCAAGACTTGATATAGTTTCTTAGCTCTGGGGATTGACTTATGTCAGAGATCTGAATACACATGGACTTTTCTGCTGCTTAAACCGGTGCATTTCCTTTGCTTACACCACATTGAGTTGGTTTCTACCACTTACAATTAAGATCAAATCCTGGGCTTGTAATTTTCTCACAGGAGCAGAGAGCAAAGCCTTCTCACAGGTTTAGGAGACATGAAATGTTACAAGAGAGTTGTTTGAGATTGTTGCTCTAATGCAATTATTTTGGGAATTCCAAGGCAAGAAAATGTCAGGGAGAGGTTAGGTTTTAATTAGATCTTGAATGAAGTTCAAGACTTGGGTTACAACAAGAAGGGGAGAGGCAGAGAAGAAAGATCTCACTGAATACAAAAAAAGTTCAATAAAAAAATAATGCTTCTCCCTAAACAATAACATCAATAGAAGATATATAAATTAATCTGGTTTAGAGACTGTTAATTCAGGAAGGATCTTTGAAGGTAGTCACAGAAATTGTGATCTGTTTTTATGTTAATATGTATCAAATATAAGTTTGAGCAGGTTATCTGAGGTGTGTGCCTTTGCTTTGGCACAGAGTTTTATCAGCCCTTTCTTTCTGGTTGACAGGGCCAGAAACTTTGATTAACATCTGATGCTTAATAGAGGTAGGTAATTGAAGTTGTGGGGGTTGGAGGAGTCTCAAAGGAAATCTTGGTGTTGAAAGGATTAAAGGATTATGAATCCCATATTTAGCATGAGATACCTCATGGGGGTTAGACTCGGAATTACACATTAGATGTGTGACTCTGGAATGAAGCTTCAGTTTTTCTGAGCTTTGTTACCTTACTGGTAAAGTAAGTAAGAGTGTGCACATCGTATTTTCCTGCAAGAGCCTATGTAGAAAGCACTGTGCCTACCCATGGTAAGAGTTCAGCCTGGGATTTTCTTTCGCTTCCCTAGTCCCCTCACAAAACAATTGTTGATTTACAATCTCTTAAAGCATTTAGATGCTTCTTGTATATATCTAGGGAAGAGAGCTGGCTTTCAATGTGATTCGTTGTGGAAGACTTAGATAATTAGTGTTCCTATCCTTGTTTTGAGTCAATATCTGTCTTTTTGTAACTTCTCACCGTTGCAAGTTATGATCTCTATAGTTATTATAGTAAGTTTAATTCTTTATTTCCTCTGACAGTCTTTCAATATTTGACAACAGCTTTCATGTCAACACCTTCTGGGTGGATGTAGTAAGGATGACAAGTAATGATAATGCAAAGATCTTAGCACCATGTCTGATGTGTGATAAAACCTCAGTAGATGGAAACTCATCAAGCTTTGGGGTTGAAAGTCCTTGGGTCAAAGTCCTAGCTCTGTTGCTTCCTACATGTGTTCTTACTTACCTGATTTTCACCTTGGCTTACTTTTCTATAAGGATAAAAATCTACTTCAGAGAATGATTTTGAATTAATTACAAAGGAAAGTGCAATTATTATTTATATAAGCTATGTCCCCTACACAACTAAGTTTTCTAAAGGATTCAGGATGAAGATGTGAACCTCCACAATTCCAATGGGATTAGAACCAAAGGGAGCAAACCCCACGTGAAGAAGACATGGGATTTAGAATACAATGGATAACCTAGGAAAAAACTGTAGGATGTCTCAGAGTGTAGTCTCTGTTCAGGACTACAAAAGGACTAATCTAGGGAGGAGCAGGAAGATGGGGACTCTATTAGATGGGTCCCTTGAAAAAAGGAGTTTATTAGGATACCTAATGTAACAAAGGCCAAAAAAATTTTAGACTTACTTGTAAAAAATCACAAGTGGAAAATGATGATAATTATAAACCCTAAGGCTAACATAAAGTTGTATCAGAAAAAAATAAAATGGTATTATACTGCTTGACTGCAGCAAGCAAATTTAATACAGTCATCATAATGTTATTTGTTCATACAATGATAGTGACACAAATATGCTTGGTTGTGGGGGAAAAAAGGGTGGAGATGAAAGTACCAATAAGCTAATCCTCATCTAGCATAGTCATGTCTATAACAAATGAGACAAGTGGTATAAATACATCATCAAAATATGGCAGTAACTACATAAAAATTGTTAAAATAATTAATAATTGTTGCAGAATTAGAGTGGGAATTAGGAGAGAGACATGGAACATTCACTTATTCACAGAAACAACATGTATTTCTCTACTATGTATGTAATGGTGTTCTAGGCACAGGGGCTAGATCCACAGCCAAAACAGTCAGAGTTGTGACTTTTATAGACCTCACTGTCAAATGGAGGAAATAAGTGGACAACTAGGTAATTTCAGATAGTGATAGGTACAGTCAAGAAACAGTTTCAAAAAAACAGAATAATGGAGGCAGGGGATGATTTTTAAAATATGATAGGCAAAAAAGATATCTCTTTGAGAAGTAACACTTGAACCTGAGAGAATTATGGAAATGAGCCCAAGAAAGAACCAGAAAAAAAAACAAACAAACTTTGAGACAGAGAAGCATAGGTCTGAGATGAGTGTGGCTTGTTTGTGGAAAAACAAAGCAGCCAACATATAAGAGTGGGGGAGCATGCAAGAGATTAATTTAGAGAGGTAACAACGGGTCATATCCTATAGGAATTCTATGCTTTGGGGAGGAGTTTGGATTTGTGAGTAGATGAAACTGGCACAGTAACTCATTTGCTGTATATACAGATAGTTTAACTCTCTCTGTGCTTCTGAACCACTTTTAAGGTCTATAGTTAAGCAGATTCTTATTTGGTAGGTATAATATGGACCAAGATTCTGTATTTCTAACAACCTGTTCCAGAATGCTGCCGCTGCTGCTGCCACTCTTTGGGTCACTGTTCCAGGAGCAAGATGTACAGTGTCAGCATGCAAGGAGTAGTAAAAAAGTTACAGCAGTGGCCGTCACTGAACTGGTCAGGCTCCCACTTCTCTCTGTTTCTGTCTCACCAGAAACAGCCTGCACAGATATTGACCCCTGAACCTGAAATGAGGAAGTGGCCACTTTCACTGGCCCTGGGTTGATAGAGATATGATAGTGATAGTGTCTATTTTATCATAATCACCCCCCAAATGTCAGTTGTTCTCTGGTAATGCTGTTTGAGAAATTTCTCGCCAGAGAAATTTAGAGACATTAGACTGTAGGAGAAGATTTCATTAAAACATATGTCACATAGTAGACAATTATTAGAAAGGACGAAAGGATAAATAAATGAAGGGATGCAGGCCATGATGAGATGGGAAATTTTCAAATCTGCTTAGGATTATTGCCCATATTTTGAATATCTAGCAAAACATAACGAAAGGACAATTATTTGCAATTTAGTTTTAATCATTCTGGTTAAAACCATTGAGTTTCTTAAAGCGGGCTCTTGAAATACAAAGAGTTCATTTCAGAATTAAATGACCATATAACCCTTTTATTCAAGATGTCCCAAAAATGACATTTAACTCTGAGTCCACAATTTGAGAAAAGGTCTGTTGTTATTAAGATAAATACGGTTTCATACATATGAATTCATTTGACCCACATGGTTTTGTTGGGTCACTAATGGCAAGGCAAATGTTATGGGCTTTTATTAAAAATGCCTCTGAATCATGATCCTCATTAAGGTTACTTTTCCTTCAGTGACCCTGGAAATCTTGTCTTAAAAACAAGAAACCTCAGTGTAGGAAATTTTCTGCTCTTTTTCTTTTCCAATATAATTTAGTAATATTTACCGAGTGGCCACTTCATCCCAGGACATGGCAGCTGGGTACAGAGAGGGAAAGAATTATGAACCCTGCCTAAGGGTCTCGCCATCTAAGGGGGGGATGGCGACATTGACAGCACTCCAAAGTACGTGCTGGCCTGAAAAAGGATGCTCAGGCTTTGCTGGAAATAGAAGCAATCATGGAAGAATTCGTGGAGAAGATGAGGCATGAAAAAATCTTGAGGGACAAATGGACCTTTTGGCAGAGAAGAGAAGGAAAAGTCATCTAAAACCCACAGAACAGTAGATTAGAAAGGCATAGAAGAGATTTAGTGTTGTAGCAATTTTGGGGAGGCTTTGGGTGATCTCAATCTCAGGTGCTGGGAAGTCTTTACTGATATCTGAGTGACCACTCAAGTGATAACTATGAGGAAACAATGAATGCTTCATCATGGGGACAATTAGAAGCAGATTTTAGGGTTTCAGAACTTTTTGATAAATATTTCAGAAAAATCTTCACAAAATAGGTTTGGGCCACATTTCCCAGCTTGGTGATCCAAAGAAAGGCTTATTGTGAGGTGTTGTAAAGGGATGCTTGTCTTTTGTTCTTTATTCTATCTGGAATTAGGGGTCTAAAACATCTGGGATGCTTAGTGAGAATATTCATAATATGCGCACTCACATTGAATGTTTACATGCAAGTGACAGAAAGCCCAATGCAACAAGCTTATGTTGTCAGGAGGGATCGCTGGAGGTCATCTTAGTGGATGACACCCATGAACTATGTATGTCCAAGGGGGAATATTGAAATCCCAGCCCAGGAAATCCTACTCACTCTTGGGGCTCAACAAAGACCAAATATGGACACCGGGAGGTAGGAATGATTGTGAGTCACTCCAGAGAATGTCACCACAATCCCTTCTCACTCTCACTTCTCAAACTACAAAATAAAAAGTGCCTTATCCTTCTTTCAGTTTTCTTTCAAATAACCACCCCTCTGGGGAATATTCCAAGTTTTCCCTTCCTCTTTGTGGTCAATGTCATGGCTTCCTGCCTGGTGATGTGTAACCCTTATAGATCTCATCATCCCACTGGAACATGTGTTTCCCCATGTAACAACCATCTGTTTAGATGTGTCTCCACCATCAGACCATGAGCTCCTAGAGGGCAGGATCTGGATCAGGTCATTAAGAATATGATAACACAAACAATTCATTATTTAAAGTTGTGCTAAGTGCCATAACAAAGTTCAGGTATGATGAAACAGAAGGATCTGAATCTAGTCTGTCTTTTCTGTTCATCTGTGTATCACTAGCTCATGGTACTAAGTAGGGCACAGAGCAGGCACTAGCAGATGCTTATTAAATGAAAGTATGGAATAAAGAATCTTTTAGGAATGTCTGTTTAGTCTTCCTGACTGGAATATAAATTCCTTGAACATCAGGGGTTAGAATTACTGGAATGTGGCAGCTATTGCCTAACTTAATATATGCAGTATAACTTGAGCCTGGTGAATAAGTTAAGAATTTGACTTCATATGTTATTTATATTCAATTATTATAATTATCACCTTCTCATGCTTTTCAGGGTTTTGTTGCTATGGATGGCAGTTCAGACATCCACTAATCCAGAGAATTAGTTGTTTCTTATAAGTGATAACTGATAAGTTATAGGGTGGCACAGATTTTAGTCATGGAATCTGTGTGTCTTATATCTTATCAACCCCCAAAATAAGAACAGTTATGAGCCTCCTTGGTGGCCTATGGGTTAAATTTCAGTGTTAACACAGCTGTGGCCTGAGTTCGAATCCCAGTCAGGGAGGGGACCCACATGGCACAGCAGAGCTCTTCTGTCTCGCCTGCTGCTCCCTCGGCAGCATATTTCAATGAATCTACCTGTTGTGTTCCCCACTTTGTCTCTGGTGAATCATCTACCCCCTGCACCTCTGGCCTACACCTCTGTTCTTCTATGTAGAAATAAATAAAATCTTTAACAAAAAAACACCCGAAAGAAGAGTTATATAATCCTCCTATTTTTAGTGCCTGATTGATCACCATCTCTTGAGTCTGCTTTCTAGGAAGTTTCAGGAAGACTCTTTTCTAGGTGATGACAAAGGTGGCTGCCAGCACTTCTATGCTAAGTAACTGCAGTAGGGCAACCCTTTGTGAAGACTCCAGCAAAATCCTTAGTTGAACTCCCATTGACCTGTCTTGGCTACGTAGTCTCACCATGTGCTTAAGCCAGGGGCATATAGGATCGGCTTGGTCTGACCTGGTCAAGTGACCTTGTCACTCTGGTCTTGTGCTCATACAGACTCCGGGATGGACCAGCCTATCCCACCCTTGACCCAACCATATAGAGGTGAGTTTGCGTGGAAACAGATAGTCAACAATCTATATCTGCATTTACTTGCATGCAAGGAGACACAGAAGAGTTTGACTTCTTATATTTCAAAGTCAAAGGCTCAAGCTATTAAATAAACAGACAAAGTCTTCCTACTGTGATTGCAAAGTCAAGTTTCATGTTCTATAAAAGGTCTAAAAATGAAGATTGAGTTCGATCCCTACATTTTATAGCCTGTCATTTCCAGACAATGGATAAGTACTAATCATTTCTCCCACAACTCCTTCAAAGGCAAATGATGTTATTCAAATAAATCTTTCACAGATTAGAAAACAGAGAGGTTGTGACAACATCTTAGCAATGAATAGGATGGGTATTGATGGTTTTGTTAAGAGGTCTGGAATCATAAAACTTGGTTTTAAGCCCTTGTTCCTTCTCTAATAGGCTGTGGTATACATAGATAAGTCATTTTATCTTGCTGGGCAATAACGATCTATCCCTCAGAGACTTTTAATGAGATCTAAAAGATATTCTTAAAATGTAAAACTGACAGGTAATTTATTTCTTCAGTCAGACAATCAGTGCTTATTTGCCCTGAGCAAAACACTAGACATAAGAGTTCTGTCCTTGAGATACAGGTAGAAAAATCAGTCGAGTAGATAAAAGATTGTCATTAGCTGTGTAATTATTATGATAAAACATATCAATGAGGGGTCTGAAGAAGATGGGGTTGATTGCCCTAGTGACAATGAAGCCATGCACTGAGTCTTAAATGTTGTGCTCACCAAGGCTACAGGAGGGGTGAGGCAGGTGAGAAACACCAGGACAGCTGCCTGCTCAGCTTAGCTCCCAGGGCCTGGAAGGGTCCTGGGAAACAAGATCCCTGAGGAATGCTGGTTCCTGGCCTTAAGAGGGAGGAAGCAAGTGCAGAGGGATGTAGGACGGGCACAGTGACAAGGAAACATAAGCAGGGCAGAGGGCCACTAACAGACAAGCTACGACAAGGCTCAGAGAGTCCCAGAATGACTGGTTATCTCTCCAAGGTTCGGTGTGTGTATTTGTTCGCTAGAGCTGCCATAGCCAAGTGCTACTTGGCACTTCACTCCTGAACTTCTGTACGTGCTTCAGTTGCTTTCCCCAAAGCTCCATGTCAGTACACTATCACTTTACCCTCCCCAATCACCCCCATACCCACTTCCCACTGGTAACCATCACGGTTTTCACAGACTGTAACAGTTATTGTAGTTGTATTTTGCCAGTTTGTTTTCTTTGGGTCTTTATAACCCACAAATAAGAGAAATAATTTAGTAATTATCTTTCATTTCTGACTTATTGAACGTCATACAATCACCTCGAGTTCCATCCATATTGTCCTGAAAGTCACTAGTTTATATTTTTAATAGCTGAGTAATATTACATTGAGTATCCACAATTTCTTTATTGAGTTGTCTGTGGATGGGCATTTAGGTTGACTCACATCTTGGTTATTGCAAATAATGCTGCTATGAAGACTAGAAGCAACAAGTATTGGTGAGGATGTGGATGAGAATTCCCACCATCTCTTTCATTGTTGGTGGGAATGTCAAGATGTGGGAAAGGCAGTCTATAGAAAATTATTGGGAGATTCTTAAAAAACCAAAAACTGGAAAAACTGCATGATTTTACATATCATTCCTAAGTATTCATCAGAAAAAAATATTAAACACTAATATGAAAATCTAAAGTTTATAAGAAATAAGCTTTTATCAGAGAAATCAATCTTAAGGCAGGGCAAACATCTAGATATCGTGTTTCCTAAACCCAACTGACCGAGACACTCAGTTGAGGGTCAGTCGATAAGCTTCCAGACTCTGCTGTGTTAGCAAAAACCAGTCCTGAAGAAAGTTTAGATAAGGTTATTTTTTTCTTTTGTGCTTTAGGTCTGAAAACAATTTAACCATTTAGCCTCAATTATAATCTCTCTGAATTTTGTGAATCTAGATGGCCCAACCTCGTTCTTCCCTCTGTCTGACTTAGTCTAGAATTCACAGCCACATAAGTTCTCCATATGTATGTAATTCAATTTGATCTTTTGCCCTCTTAGTCTAGTATCAGAATGCTAATTTGTTTGCATTCTCCCTTTTCTCTTTCCTTTTCTTACTTTTCTATCCTTCCTCTTGCCTACTGATCTTCATAGCAACAGAGGTAGTGAGAAGACCTACCCCTTATTGAAGTTTACTACTAAATTGCCAAACTCTTACTGAACACATGACACACCATTCAGAAACTCTTCAATCCTCATGATGACTCTATGAGGTGGGCATGTTAACCATCAACACTGATGTAAGATAAGGAAAGTGTTATAAGTTGTATTATGTCCCCCCCCCAAAAAAAAGATAGGTTGGATTCCTAAACCAATACCACAGAATATGACTCTTCACAGAGATCATCAAGTTCAAATTCTTATTCTTGGGGGGGGGGGGGGGGGCCATNGGGGGGGGGGGGGGGGGCTATTCCAATAGGACTGATGGCCTTATTAAAAGGGGAAGTTAGGACATACAGATAGGGAAAGTGATGGAAGAGACACAGGGAGAAGATGGCCAACTACAAGTGAAGAAGAGAGACTAGAAAAGATATTTCCCTCACTCATTTAATAAACTTAAAAATTGAAGATAAAAAAAAAACAAATCCAAAATGGAGTCATTCATGCCAACCCCACCAACAGTTACTACCTAATCTAACTGTAGTTTCAACCTCCCCCAAATGTGGAAATTCAAACTAACCAATCTGGAGTTTCCTGCTCAGCTCTGGTGAGGTCACCTGCATGATGAGACCCCATTCACCACCCCACACACCACACACACGTTGTCTTACCTAACTGAAGGGATGGTGGCTTTGTCTAAAGTAATCCTTCTGTCCTTTGGTTAATGCCTTGTCCATCCACTCTGACTAAATATACTGTACAATTTTTACAACACAAACTGACTTTTTTTTCTAAATCAATAAAATCTTGATGGAAAAAATGGTTATTTCTTTCTGGAGAGAGATGGCCCTAAATCTAGGTAATCCTCAATCTTAAGATTTTGATCTAACTTCTCCTTGGACAGTAGAGTCTTAACTAATCTTAGTTCCATATACCAAGGCAACACAGATTGGAAAAAATCTGTCTGAGCATTTTGGGGGAGTCAGGTCCTATGTAGGCTTGTCAGGGAGAGCCTGGATGCTCCTGGAGGGTGTGTTGAGTAAGGAGGAAAGAACATGATCTTGGCTGAGGCCAGGCCCTGGGACAAAATGGATCCTTCAGGACCACCATTGAGAATTCAAGAAATATGAAATTTGAACAAGTAGAACCACCCCTGAGGCAGTACACACAGTCATGAAAGACTAAGTACCACATGGACCCGGCACAGGTCACCGGGGCCCTGCCTGGAAGTAAGTCTCCCAAGCCTAATGCCCTGCACCATATGGGCAGATCCAGGAAGGCAGGATGTCCAGTCTGTCCTGCTCACAGCAGTGTCCTTTGTGCCGAGAACATGGAGAAGGTCTTCAATATAATATTTTATTGCACAAATAATCAATGCCTCATAAATGCTCAGTGTGAGCCTAGAGCCACAGCAGCCAACTTGCCAGACAGTCAACAATTAATCAGCCATGACCAGCTTCCCTATTTTTAGCTTCTCTTCCAACTCAGGACCAATCAGAGAAAGCCAAATATGCACCCCTCAAGTCGATGTCATAGGTTCCTACCTTTTCCTTAGCCCACCTCCACCTTCCTTTATTAGCAGCTTCTAATCAAAAAAATGCCTGGTCTTCCTTTTTTCACTACAGAGTTTTGCCACTCCTCTGCCTGCCGTGGAGTTTCTGCCAAGCTCCAGCGATGGTAGCTGACTCCTTCGCCATAGCAAGCTAGAAATAAACAGCTCAGTTTGTTCTCATTTGGGTGATGGGTGTTTATTTTCACATCAGGAATGGCATTTATCCAAAGCTCTGTCTCTCCCTCTGCTGGCTGCCTCTTCCTAAATAGTTGTAACCCAGTCTCCCACGGAATTCACACAGCAATTCCATTACCTCCATTTCACAGTTGAAGAGACTGAGGCTTAGAGAGGGAGCAGAAATGACTTGCCAGGACTAAATTCCAGAGTTGCTAGATCACAAAGCTCTGTTTTCTATCCCCTGCTTGATCCAATCCTCATACCATGTGGGTTTTTTCAAAGAATCACAAGTGGCTTTTCCCATCTCCCTCTCATCTGTACAATGACAACACAGAGAGGCTTAAAATAACTGGAGGATTTGTCTTTGGGGAGTCTGCCTTCACCACAGGCACCAGATCTGACTAATGGTCTCACTGGGCAGATGCATCTGAGCCCTTTGCCTCTATGCTGAACCCCCAGTGAGGTGGGCCCCCTTCTGTGCTGTGAAATGTGTAGAGATATTTTGGGTGGCCACGTGTTACCTCTGGGAGTATTCTTGAGAGCCAAGCTGTACTGAAATGGATTAATTTGATTCTTTCAGTCACTGCTCCTAACACTTACTGAGCACCACCTATATGCAAGCCTTGTCCTGGGTGTGGGACATATGTGATCTGCAGAGTGAACCACAGACCTCCTGTGTGGGGCCTGATTATCTGCATTTCTACAGCACTCCTGGCAGATTTTTATATGTCTAAAGCTGGACAGCCCTTGGCTTCAGAAGTAGGCAGCCCAGTTGAGGAATCTGCATTTCTAGAACACTCTTGGCAGATTTTTATATGTCTAAAGCTGGACAACCTTTGGCTTCAGAAGTGGGCAGCCAGTTGAGGAAGCTATGTTGAGTTACTTACCATGGTCATCCAACCGGATCTGAATTAAGTTAGGTTAATCAGTGTAGCCTCAATCCACTATATTCTGCCCAAATATATCCACTGCTCCTCATACCTTTGTTTCTTTGCATATGTGATTTCTGCCATAGAATGGGTCTTTCTCTTTTTCCATTTAAATTCATATATATCCGGGCCTCCCTGGTGGTGCAGTGGGTTAAGCTACGCACTATGAAGCAAACCACAGCCACTGCAGCACGAGTTCGATCCCTGCCACCTGCCAGGGAGGGGCCCCACATGGCGTAGCAGACCTCTCCTGCCTTGCCCGCTGCTACTCTCAGCAGTGTTTCAGTTAGTCTGCCTGTTCTGCTCCCCACTCTCTCTGGTGAATCCTCTCATCTCCCGTGACTCTGGCCTGTACCCCAGCTCTTGTATGCATAAATAAATCTTTAAAAAATTTCATATATATCCTTCAAATCCATCTTGAATATTGCTTTCCCTAGAAAGTCACCTCAGCAATTTTTCATGATATTTTCTATAACTTTCTCTTACTATGGTAGGTAGATTCTGACCTCACATTCATCAAAGTTTCAAGACAAGATGGGTATTCCAATGTGAAGTACAATACCATCCTACTAGATTGGCAAAGCAGGAGGCCAGGCCCAAGTTTGCCTCTATCAACCTTCATTTGAATCAGAAGAAGTTTAACAGGGTAATTCCCATAGAAAGGGGGGATGTTCCAGGTTACCTACCCCACCCAAGGAAGGGTGGAGCTGAGCAATGTGGAAAAACTACAAACGTACTTGGGAACATGGAAGGAGACTCTTGAAAGGGATGTGGGTGAGAGACCCATGAGGAGGTTGACTATGGCAGCCTTTATCTTGACTTGAGTTTTGATTTTGCTCTTTTCCTTTCAGACTTATCTGAGCTCTTCTTCCCTTTCCTATGGGTCTCCACCACTGATGCTTTCAGGCCTCAGTGGTCCTGCTTTGGGTCAACCCTGTTAGACTGAACATTTACTCCCAAGGAGATGGGTAACTCTGGATGCTTCATTTGGAAATGACATTATTTTCTTCCCTTCTTTTTATTTCAAACTAATTCTATTAAAGTCTTTTTTCTATTGAGGGTCTTATGCACTGAGAGTATGTTTGTCTTTAAATGGTGGATGGCAGTACCCATATAGAGCAGGCAAGTCTGGAGGTCTTCGGCTGCCTCTTATTCTCCCCACTAGCAGTAGGATGAATTTGGGAATTAACTAAGATCTGGCTTATGCCTGAGTGATCTAATGTCTGAGAATCAGGTTGAAGTGTCTGGGAGAAGTGGAATAGGATCTACACTCTCTACTGAGAAGGCTAAAGGTACAAAATTTCCCAAGGTGCTATCTTTGAGGATTACCAAGAAGGTGAGGTTGACTCAGTTAAGGGCATCACAGAACAGGAATGAATAATGACACATATGGAACAGTAGGAATAACTGCATGGACTGAATTAAGGGACTCACAGGAGAGAGATCAGCAATGTGAACCTCCAAAGAACCCTTACAAGCCTGTGTGAAAAATATACAAAGGAACCTGAGGCCAGACCTGGATCAGACAAATAGAATCTCCTCTGTTTCCATCACCATTGTTTTTCTCTTTCCAGATCTGAACTCTAACAGGGGGCTATAGGCAGAGGAGGACCAGTTACTTAGACTTACATGCACTATGGACCTCAGACTGCTGAGCTCTTGTGTATGTTCTCTCTTGTTTCCCTTGTGTCGTAGAAAAGGAAACAGAAGCACATAGGGGTGAAAAATTTGTCCTGAGGTCAAACTAGGACCCTGGACTATAACTGTACCTGAAATGACACATCCCAAGTTTGTGGTTTTCACCAGTTAGGAAACCTTGGAGATCAATGTAACCAAGCAAACAAGGGACCCCAGTGGTCCTTAGCAGGGGGTGGAGGGTGGGGTAGGAAACTGTAGGAGCAGCTGCTCAGAATGACCAGTCTCTCCCTGGAAAATGCTCCCTCTCACAACCAATGTTTCATATAAATAAAAGCTCTTAAGTTGGAGCATTGCAAAGCAATGGGTCCTGAGTCCCCCTTCTCCTGGAGCAGAATACACATTCATATTAATAGGTCATAAGGCTGGACCAATGGCATCCTTTTCTATTCCTTAGTTAAGCCTCACAAGGAACTTTAATCCCATTTTACAGACAAGGGAACAGGTCAAAAGGGGTTAAAGCACTCACCAGTGTTCACTCAGTGACTCAGGCTATTCCATTTTTTGTGATTTCAAAGACAGTCTGCAGATTCCTGGAGTTCATGACTGGGGACAGGTCAGGGAGACAGAGGGAGAGTGAGCAATTAGGATGGTTCATCATTTTTATGATCTGCTGCACAGATGTATAGTGCCTTTCATGGCTCCTAGAATACCATTCTTTAAAGCACCTGCCAGAGCAAGAAGCATTGGCAAATTACTGCCAGAGGGTTTGTTCCATTACTTTGTCAACAGCATCAAGCTTCAAAAAAAGAGAAAAAGCTCTACTCCCTGATGGGAATGGCAGTCTGATGCCTCCCCAGGGAAAAAAGAGTCTCAGAAAGTTAAATAAATCTACCAGGAAGGGATTCTGGTGGAGTGGAAAGTGGGGAAGTGGCAGACCCTCTTTTGTCCTGGGCCTTCCCATTTCTCTTTTCTTACAGATCACATACCTATTTATGGAGCAACTACCATGTGTCAACCTGGCCTAACTCATGTAATAATGGTCATAGATATCTGTGATCATTGCTATGGGCTAAGCAGTGTTCCAAACCCTCTCCATATAGTATTTTCTTTAATCCTCATGGTGGCTGGCTCCAGCCATGACTCCCTGGAACAAAGAGGCCCACAAATCTTCCCTGACCAGAATGTGGCCAGACTGGGCTTATATGGGATGTAAGAGAGAACAAATTCCTGCTTGATTCAGTCTGTCCCCCACCTTCAGAGAGGGAACATTCTGCTCCCAGCCTCAAAAGAGAGAAGAAGGATTTGTTGGACCACCTTTAAAAACTAAGGAATATTGTGTAACCAGCCTCCAAAGAGAGAAGGAGTCTTTGGATCACTTTCAAAGTCAGCATTTGGCCTTCAGAGAGGAAGCAGACAATGGATCACCTGTGAAGAAGGAGGATTCTGCTCCCAGAGAAGCATGAAGAGAGAGAAGCATGGAGAAGTCAACCTCCATGAGATTCACCAGACCTTTACAGACTTTGTAAACTTCTAGACCTCCATATCATCGTAGACCTTTGCAGAGACTTGGCTGCTGTACCTGCCTCCAGCCCTGCCTCTGATGTCACCTGTAAGGAGAACTGTAGGGCTTGACCCAGTGTCTTGAAGACAAGAGCCTCTGGTTCTCCAGCACCACTTCCTGGTGCTATGAGTCACTGAATCCTTCAGACTGCTGCTGTGGCCTGCTGCGGTGTCACCCCATCTACATCTTCTTCTTTTTAAAAGATCTATCTATCTATCTATCTATCTATCTATCTATCTATCTATCTATCTATCTATCTATCTATCTATCTATCTATCTAAAGAAAAACAGGGGTAGGCCAGAGGTGCGGGGAGTGATTGGTGGGGTGGGTGGTGAGAGGATTCACCAGAGACAGAGTGGGGAGCAGAGAAGGTGGATCTACTGAAATACACTGCTGAGGGGAGCAGCAGTCAAGACAGGAGAGGTCTGCTGCACTATGTGGGTCACCTCCCTGCCGAGATCAAACTCAGGCTGTAGCTGTGATAGTCCTGAGTCTTCACCCCTAGGCCACCAGGGAGGCCCCAGTGTCACTGTATCTTCCAGAAGTGAACTCTGTTTCACTTCTAGACACTGCAGACACTATCTGAGATGAGATAGCCTGCCACTTGTGACCTCAAAACCTTTTTCCTTTTCCCAATCTCTAGTTTATTAAGTTAACTCTGTTGTTGTTGGATGAAAACCCATGGACAGTGACCTGTTCCCTACCTTGATCACTGATCCTCTGAGCTCCATTTGAGTACTCTTTTATACTCCTTTAAAACTACCCTGGGAAGAAGGAGCCATTACTTTCCCCAGTTCACAGGGGAGAACGATGTGCACCACTGGAAGTAAGTGCAAATCCCCCCCCCCATTTTACAGATAGGCAAACTGAGACTCAGGGAGGCAATGAGAACAGGTCTAAGTGGAAGACCAAGTAAGAGAGCTGAAATGGAAACCAACGTTTTCCATCCCAAGTTCACCCCTCTCCTGCTCAAGCCATATATTTCTTCGCCACTTCCCTACTCAGTCTTTTCATCACAGGTATGTAGGTAGATTAAGACTGGACTCCACAATCAGGGTAGGCTCTCTCTGGGCCCTAAGGATCAGTGTTTGCTTTGTTTATTGATTTTTAATTGAAGTAATATTTATTTTGTACTGGGGTAACACTGGAATACCCCATCAGGTATCACCACCAAGTCACCCATAATCTCCACCACACTTCAGTCTGCTTTCTTCCTCTTAGTTCTAGTCCCTTCCCTTCCACCTTCCCGCTAAGGGTCAGCTTTTACTAGGAGGTGCAATCTCGGCATGGAGGCTCTGCAGTTAAAATCACACCTTTCAGGCTGACTGAGCCTCATTTTCCTTTCTGGTCCTGAGGGGGTGCTTAGTGCCCTCCTCACAGGTTGCCTTGAGCACTAGAGGAGGTGATGTGTGGGACAAGTTCATGGAGATGGAGCATCGGCCTCCCCTCAAAAAAGTTTCAGAGGAACTTTATCCGCTGTGTTCTAAGACAGCTTCCTTTCCAGTATATGTCACCTTGGTATCTAAAGTTAGGGCCAATTGAGACCCTGTGGACCTGGGGAGAATCTGTTACCATCACCTTAAAGAACACAGATGACTTAGATTTAGGAATATCTTCAGAAACAAGATCTTTATTGGAGAAACTTATCTTAAGATAGGGGAACCTCCAGAAGTGAGGTTTTTGTCACATGAAATCATAGTCTCTTCATCAAGTGATGAGATCATAAAACTCTACTCTCTTCTCTTCTTGAGGCCTCTGGTCCTTGGCCTAGTCCTAAGGTCAGCATATAACCCTTGGTTCATCCCATTTCCATACATATATAATTAAATATGGTCTTAGTCCTACCAATCTGTCTGATGTCAATTTGCTTGCTTGGCCAGTCCTAGAAGAACTCAGAGGTGGCAGGGAGAGGGGAGTGATCCCCTGTACCCCTGCAGGGCAGAGAGCATCAATGTTCATGCTCTGCCTTGCTCTCATTCTCTTCTTTCAATCCCTGTCAATGAACTAAGGCCCTGTGCTCCAGGGGCTCCTAGAAACCCTCCAGAACCACGTGTTCAGAGAGTCGATGCCCTGGACCTGGTCAAGTTCAGTGAGTGACACAGTTCATAGCAACACAGAAGTGATGTGGTAGCAGGGCCTTGGCTCAGCAGTCCAATTTGACTGTTGGCTGGCTCTGGCCAAGCTCATTAGAAACTCAGCACACACATAATGGGGGCCTTCAGAGAGACAGCAACAGCCTGGGACCCCAGAAGGTTCTATACCGCAAACACCTCAGGCATCCCCTGAAGCATTTTCCTTCTCATCTGGCATGAGTCATTTATGGTGGAAACCACCTGGACTCTTTCCAGAAGTCTTTTAATACTCACATATTTTGTCTTTGGTTCCCAAACATGCCAGCTTCTTTTCCACTCATGGCCTTCACATGTGTTCTCCCTTCTGCCTGCAAGGCCGTTTTTTGTCACAGCGCCATTCCTGGAGCTCTGACAGATGGAAGTCTCCCACAGGTCTCTGCGATGCCCCCTGCTCCAGGCAGGATAGGGCTCCCTGTTTCTCTGCTGCACTGTCTCCCATCACCCAGCTCTTTTCCCCTCTTACCATTGATCCTAATAACCATTACTAGTTTATCAGTGTGGCCGTTTGTGTAGTCTCTTCTGTCATTGCCAATCAGTTCCGGCCTGGGAACATGTCTCAGAAAGTCGAGCACAAGGATACTTCCTTCACAGAGAAAGTCTCGCTGGGGAGACCACAGCCGCTGGACTGCACAGCATGCCGTCAAGTTGCTGCACTTCCTGGCCCAAGTGTCCGTGGTGGAATGGGTGGCCAGGCACACATTGGACAGTGCTGCCCTTGACTGTGGTCTGCTGTAGTTGGTGTGGGCACAGTCGCTGGCGCACCCCCTGCTTTCCAAACCTAGTTTTGTTATTTACCATATGTCTTTGTCATGACTACTTAACCTTCCCTTAAGTTTCCTCTCTGTAAAGTGGATATGACAATACTCCCTTTGGCATAAGTTCTTTGGGAGTGTTCAATGAGTCGTCAGCTCCAGGGTGCTGGCATGGTGCCCAGCTGGTGATTTGTCTGTGATAGCTGCGTTCTTAGAAGCTCTGTAAGAGCAGGAATCTCGTCTGCTGGGGTGCCTGGCAAGGTGTAGATGCTCCTTCAATGTGTGCTCAAGAAATAAATGATAAACGGGGTTTTCATGAGCTCAGACTGACCAAAACGCAGACTAGCTCCAGTATCAGGTTGTCACAATGGGGTTGATCTGGGGTCTTGCTGCAGGCGCCGGATGCACAGTCCCAGAATTCAGCTGCCTGGGGTTGCTCCATTTTCCTCCAAAGAACAAGGGCTCAGTCTCTTGAATGGGGACAGTCATAGTACCTGCCTGACGGAGAGAAACTAGATTTTATAGAATGTTATACACCAATGTTACTTCAACAAAACTTTTTTAAAAAATCAGGGGTTGCCAGGAATTAGGAGTAGGAAAGGGATGAATAAGAGGGACCAAAAGGATTTTAGAACAGGAAAACTACTCCATGTGACACTGTAATGGAGGCCATGTCATTATACATTTGTGAAAACTGGTAGAATGTACACCACTGAGTGTGAATCCTGACATAAACTGTGGACTTTGATAGTGATATGTCAATGTAGGTCTGTGATGTAACAAATGGACACTCTGGTGGGGGATGTTGATGATGTGGAAGGGGGTGCAAGTGTGGGTATGTGGGAACTCTGTGCTTCCCCTCGGTTTTACTGTGAACCTCAGACTGCATTTAAAAAAGAAAAATTATCATTAAAATAATGTACTCCATAGAGATGTTGTGATTGACTAGCCAACATATGTGATATATGCTAATAGATGTTTAAGTGCCTCTACTTAGAAAGGCTCGGTAGCTGTTTAGCTGCAATTATAGTTATCATTTTCTGGATTTTTCTAAAGGAAACTATTCACATTTTTTCCCCTTTTCCCAAAGCCTCTGAGAACTCTTTCTGAAACACAAAAGTAAACTCAGCCTTTTTTGCCCCTAATTTCTTAGGACAAAGTTCAATAAAAATTAGAAGTATTCTTGCCTGGATGCAAAATGTATGCCAAGCATTTATACTCACATACATCATTTTATCTTTTTAAGATTTATTTATTTATACATACAAGAACTGGGGTACAGGCCAGAGGTGCGGGGGCTGAGAAGATTCACCAGAGACAGAGTGGGGAACAGAACAGGCGAATTGACTGAAATATGCTGCTGAGGGGAGCAGCAGATGAGACAGGAATGGTCTGCTGCATCATGTGGGTCAGCTCGCTAGCCAGGTATTTAACTGCGGATAGCTTTATAGTGCTGTGACTTAATCCCTCGTGCCACCAGGGAGGCCCTATTTACCTCATTTTATTTAATCTTATGGCAATCCTAAAAGGCAGGTAATATAAGTACATGTTATATATTTATATGCATAATATATACACACAATACATATGTATACACACATAAACACATGCATACATAATATTCACATATATGTAATACACATTTTACTTCTTCCTGATATTTATGGGTCATTTTCCTTCTGGTCTACATGCCAACGATTTAACATGACGCTTGATCCTGTCCTTCTGTTCTACTTCCACCTGTGCATTTTGACTAACTCTGTCTTGAAACCCTCGAAATCCCTGGAGAACGGTGATCTTTCGATTTAGGTCTCTTATTTATCCCCTTCTCCCGCAGATTGAAATTCCTCTTCCACGTGCACCTGACTCAGATCCCTGCTATCTACTCCCCAGGGATACGCAGATGATTTTTTGAAAACGTTTTATTGAAGTAACATTGGTATATAACGTTATATGGGTTTCAGGTGTATGGCCTTATAAATCAACATGTGCATAGACTACATTATGTTCATGACCAAAAAGTCTAGTTTCTCTCCTTCAGGTAGGTACTATGCCTGTCCCCATTCAAGATACTGAGCACTTGTCCTTCGGGAGAAAGTGGAGCAACCCCAGGCCACTGAGGTTTGGGACTGTACAACCAGAGCCCCTGGCAAGACCCCCGATCAATACTCAGGGGTACTTTCTCTAGGTCCTGAGGATGGGTCCCTCAGTCTGGTTCTGCAGTAGCATTGTCCATCTCACTTCATGGTCTGCCTGCCCCTCAAACAAGGATTGCAGTGTCCCAATTGTGCATCCACTCCAACCATGTGTGATGGGTGGGCATGGTAGGGCAGAGGAGGCTGAATAGAATGGCAACACCCCCAGCAACCCTTGTGTACCTTGGGCCCTTTCTGCCCACTGCTTCCCTCTAAATGTCAGAGCTCCAGGGTGTTTGTTGGTGTCAGGCAGTTATGGGAAGTATTTTACATTGTGGAATTGTATGTTATATGAACGCCCAATATTTGTTTTTATCATTCTTATTTGTTTTGCTGGATATATATTGCTTTCAGATTCTCTCTGTTTTGTTGAAAATTGACTGCATTTTGTTCTTTCTTGTGGCTATGTCATGTTCATGGGCACGGATGTACCACATCTTTATGACCCACTCCACGTGCTTCCATGTCCTAGCTGGAGTAATAAAGCTGCAATGGTTGCAGGGCATATGGGTTTTTTCGTTGACAGTTTCATATTATGTGGATAGATGCCCATGAATAGGATTGCCTGATTGTGTGGTATTTCTATTTTTAATTTTAAATTAAATTATTTAATTTTTAAGGAAAATTTAGTTTGTTTTCTACAATAATTTCACCAAATCACATCCCTACCAGCAGTGTAATAAAGTTCCTTTTTTTCATCCTCTCCAAGAATTATTGTAGGGTTTTGGTTTTTATTTGTTTGTTTTTTTGATAGGTGCCATTCTATAAGGTGTAAGGTGGTATCTTATTGTGGTTTAAATCTCCTCACCTCTCAGGAGTGACAATAAATATTTTTCATATACCTTTCGACCTTCTGGATATTCTCATTGTGCATATCTGTTCATATCTGCTGCCTATTTATTAACTGTTTTTATTTTGTTTTTGTTAAATGTTAGTTCCTTATCAGTTACATGTTGTATAAATATTTTTCCTATTTAGTATGGTGTCTATTTTGTATTTTTTTTGTATTTTTTGTATCGTTTTGTGTTTTTGTTTGCTGTGTAGAAGCTTTTTAACTTGAGATAATACCAGTTGTTTATTTTTGTTTCTAATTCCCTTCCTTTGAGTCGTCTTAAATATCTTTATTGTTGATATGGTGGAATGTGTGGCCAATGTTTTATCCTAAGTAATTTATTACTTCAGGTCTTATATCTAAGTATTTAATCCATTTAGAATTTATCTTTGTTAGCAAGTAATCAAACTTCTTTTTTTTTTAATGTGTGGCTTTCCAACTTCCCAGCACCATTCAATAAAGAGACTGTCTTTTTTTTCATTTTATGGCTATGGATGTTTTATCAGAGAATAAATGCTGGAATATTGTGGATTAGTTTTGGACTTCTGATTCTGTTCCATTGGTTCATGTATGTGTTTTGTTTTAATACTGTTGCTTTAGAGTAAAATTTGAAGTCAGGAAACACAATTCTGTCATTTCTCTCCTTTTATTTTAAGTTTGCCTTTTCAAAATTCAAGGTCTTTTGTTGTTCCAGATAAATTTCACTATTTTTTGTTTGTCTTCTTTGAAGACTATAACTGAACTTTGATGGGGGCTATATTAAGTTTGTATATCAATATATGTGTTCTGATCATATTTATCCACTATATCCATTGGCACAGGAAGTCCTTGAATCTCCCTATGTCTTCTAATGTCTCCCTATGTAAGTCTTTTAGTAACATCTTATAATTCTCATTGTATAGGTCTTTTATATACTTTCAAAAGTTGATTTCAAGGTCTTTTTTGGAGCAATTATAATGGAGTTATTTACGTAATTTCTTTTGCTTCTTTATTGTTTGTATTTTAAGAAGTATGGGTTTGTATGCTGATTTTGTAACCTGCCTCTTTGCTGTATTCATTTATTGTTTCTAATAACTTTTTAAAAAAGATTTATTTTATTTATTTATGAATACAAGAACTGGGGTGCAGGCCAGAGGTGCGGGGATGTGAGAGGATTCACCAGAGACAGAGTTGGGAACAGAACAGGTAGATTGCCTAAAATACACTGCTGAGGGGAGCTGCGAGACAGGAGAGGTCTACTGCACCATGTGGGTTTGCTACCTGGCCTGGGATTGAACTCCTTCATAGTGCTGAGACTTAACACCTTGTGCCACCAGGGAGGCTCTGTTTCTAGTAACTTTTTGATGGTACCTTTAGGATCGTCTATATCATAAAATAGTTTTACTTTTCTTGCCTATTTGGAATCACTTTATTCCCTGTATTTGTCTGAGAGCTCTAGCCAAAACATCTAATATTAAGTTAAGTAGAAGGGATGACCATGGACATACTTTTCTTGTGCTGGATCTTATAGGGAAAACTTTCAGGTTTTCACCATTGTGTGTTATATCGGTTTGTGGCATATGACCTTTATTATATTGAGGTAGATTCCTTCCATTCTCCTCTTGTTTTGAATTTTTATTAATAAATAGATAAATGGATATTGGATATTATCAAGTGCTTTCTCTGTATCTGTTGATATTTTCATGTGATTTTATCTTACTTTTGTTGACATAGTGTATTACACTGATTGTTTTACAGATATTAAACCATCCTTGCCTCTCTGGAATAAATCCCATTTGAACATGGTGTCTAATCTTTGTAATATATTGTTGAATTAGATCTGATAACATTTTGTTGAAAAGTTTTGTACTGATGTTCATCAAAGATATTGGTGTAGGGCCTCCCTGGTGGCGCAGTGGGTTAAGCAATGCATTATGAAGCAAACCGCAGCCACTGCCTGCTGCTGGCCAGGGAGGGGACCCACATGGCGCAGCAGACCTCTCCTGCCTCGCCCGCTGTTCCCCTTAGCAGTGTTTTTCTGTCAGTCTGCTTATTCTGCTCCCCACTCTGTTTGGTGATTCCTCTCACCTCCCGCGACTCTGGCTTGTACCCCAGCTCTTGTATGCATAAATAAATAAATCTTTTTTTTAAAAAAAAGGATGTTGGTGTATAATTTTCTTGTGCTGGCTTTTTCTGACGTAGGTATTAAGGTAATATTGACATAAAATGTGTTAGGGAGGATTCCTTCTTCTTGTACTCTTAAAAACAATTTGAACAAGGTATTAGTTCTTTTTTTAAAATGTGATGACATTCATTTGTAAATCGATTTGGTCTGGGATTTTAATTTTTCAGAATTTTTTTTTTACTACTGTTTCAATTCTTATGTTTGTGATTGGTTTATTTAGTTCATCTGTTTCTTCCTGGGTTAATCTTGGAGGATTATGTTGATCTAGAAATTTATCCCTTTCTTCAAGGTTATCAAATTTATTGGCATACAGTTGTTCATAGTAATCTCATAATGGTCTATATTTCTGTGCTACCTGTAGTGACTTCACCTCTTTTACTTGTGACTGTTTATTAATTTTTTTGTTCCTTTTTTTTTTGTTAGGATGGCTAGGGGTTTATATATTTGGTTTATCTTCTCAAAGAGCCAGTTTTTTGTTTAATTGATTTTTGTATAACTTTTTTAATCTCTATTTAATTTATTTCTCTTATTTGTATTATTTCTTTTTCTCCATTAATTCTCGGTCTTATTCCTTTTTTTCAAGTTGTTTTTGATGTGATAGTAAGTTGTTTATTTTGGATTTTTCTTTTGTTTTTTTGGCCTGTCTTACAATTATCTTCCCCCTTAAGTTCTTTTCTCGCATCCCAGAGATTTTGATAACTTATGTCATCATTTTCTTTTGCCTCAAGGTTTTTCTAAAAAAGTTTCTGCTTTTTTCCCCTTTCATCCAATTGCTATTAAGCTGTATATAGTTTAAACATCATGTATTCATACTTTTCCCTTATAGTTTCTAGTTTTATGGTATTGTGACCGAAGAAGGTACTAGATATAATATTTGTGGTTTTATTAAAAATTGATTTGAGTTTCAAGATATGGTTGATTCCTGAAGATGTTCTATGAACACTTGAAAAAAGTGTATGTAGCTCTTTTGGGGTGAAGTTCTCCATAGATGTCTGTTAGACCCATTTCATCTAGTGCTTCATTTGGAGTTGTTTCCTTTTTTCTGCTTTGTCTTGTTGATATAGATATATCCATTGTTCTAAGTGGGGTATTAAAGTCCTCTAGTGTTATTATGTAATTATTAATATTTCTCTTAAGTTCTCTCATTGTCTTATGTATCTCGGTGCTCTATCATTCAGTGCATATATTTTTATAAGTGTTATTTCTTTTTTAATATTAGACCCTTAGTCAGAGCATAGTGTCATTAGTCTTTCTTAATTGGAAGTTTGGAAGTCTATTTTATCAGATATAAGTGTGGTATTTCCTGGGGTTTTTTGGGGTCGCAATTTGTATAACTGTCTTCCATTCTTTAATTCTAAATTTAAGGTTGTCTTTGATGTAAGGGGAACTTCTTGTAAACAGCAAAAGGTTGGGCTTTGTCTTGAAATCCATTCAGCCACACTGTTTATTTTGATTGGTGAGTTCAAACCATATATGACTATTGAGATATATATGTATATTGCCATTTTGTTACAGTTTTATTTTTTTGTTTTGGTTTGTCTTGTCTTTTAATTTTTTTGAGGGCTTCCTATTCTGTTTTGTTCCATTTCCATTTTCTTATCTTTTGTTTCTATTATTTTTTGTTTGAGGATTCTACAGAAATTAGTGTATGATTGGCTATGTGTGTGGTCCATTGCATGGTCTGGTCTAGCTAGTTCTAATGCTCCACATTGTGACATTCCTCCTCCTCCATGTTATGTAATTTAGTGTGTGTGTTTGTCTTAATAGTCATTGTTCTGTTGCTCTATAAAAACTTCTTAGGATTTATTTCATATGATGCTTGGTGTTGATATATTCCTTAAGATTTTGCTTTTTAGTGACGCTCCTTACTCTTCCTTCTATCTTGAATGTTACTCTTGCTGGGTAGAGGATTCGCATCTTTAAGTTTTTGGGTTTTTTTTTTTAAGTTCTTTGAATGTCTCTTTCCAGGCCCTTCATGCTTATGATATTTCTGCTGAAAAAATTGCTGACAGTTTGATTGGCGCTGTCTTAAAAGTTACACTTTTTTTTTTTAATGTGTTTAGTACTCTGTTCTTATTGCTAGTTCTTGACAGCATTGCTATTATGTGTCTGTGGGTATGTTTATACAGTATTATTTTGTTCTGAACTCCTTGGTCTCTTGGATCACAACTTCTGGTTCATTTCCCAGAGTGAGATTGTATGCAGGGATTATTTCTTTAATTAGGTTTTTGAAGCTGTTCTTTTCTTCTCATTCTGGGATCCCCATGATACGGACATAATTTCTCTTCAGGTTGTCTAAGAGAGTTCTTTAATACTGTTTTCATTTTTTTTTCCCTCTACCTTGTTCTGTTTAGTATTCTACAGTACTGTGTTTTCAAGTTCATTAATTCTCTTCTTTGCTTCTGTTTTTTTTTTTTTTTCTGTTATTAGGATCCTCAATTGTGTTTTTGAAATCAGCTATAGTGTTTCTTAACTCCATTATTTCTGAATGTAGCTGTCTTGTATTTTCATTATCTTTATTCAATTGTTATTTTATATCTTTTGTTGTTTTTTTAATATTCTATCAGTGTTGCCAGACTGTTGCCCTGAATTCTTATCCTGTCATGATCTGCAACTCCTCTGAATTGGTGCTCATTTCAGGTTTTTTTGTTCTGGAATTTGTTCCAAGACAATAGCTGTAGGGGCCTCTACACTGAAGTCATTTCTCCCCCTTGAGGGTTGTACTGCCCCATTATTAAATAAAATGCAAAATTTCCTACCCCTTTCAGTCAGACTGATGCCACTATTTTGCATGCTGATATCCAGTTTTGTCCTCAGAGTTTCTGACTTTCTTTGATACCAGAGTTATTGTGCATGTCTGGAAGAGATGAACCCAAAGCCATTATTTTGTTGCTATCTTGCTAGACTCCAGAGGCAGGTGATATTATTAATTCTATTTTATCAAGAAGAAGATTGAGCTTGATTCATTGAACCAGACTGAGAGACCCGGGCCCTCTCTGCTTATTCTTCCTTCCCAAGAATGCTCATGGCCAGTTCTCTTGTCGCACCAACTCTGGGTCCTGGTCATCTTTCAAGTCCCTGAGCTTTTGTCCATGCTATTCCTGCTGCCTGATATGCCCTCTCTCTTCTCTTTATCTGGAAAGCTCAATATACATTGCTGAATCAAGCTACTCATCATCTGTAAATGCTTCTCTGGATCTCTTCTCCCAAACAGAGCTATGACTTCCTTCTCTGACTCTGTAGCCTTTGACAGATTCTTCTGGTATGGTGATTATTCCATCATACTTTAATTGTGTGTTTCTTGGACTGAGGGTTGCTCTGGGACAAGCATCTTGCCCTGTTGTCCTTTGTGTTTCTAGTACCAAGCATAGTGACAGGAGCATAAAAAGCACTGGGGAAAAGTTTGGAATGAATGAATCGATTTTTCCCACATTTAAACATGAGACCAGGGCCTCCCCTGGTGGCGCAGTGGGTTAAGCAACGCACTACGAAGCAAATCGCAGCCACTGCAGCACGAGTTCGATCCCTGCTGCCGGCCAGGGG
>JAGFMF010011606.1:107955-141268 GCA_019455555.1 Galemys pyrenaicus
GTGATGGTGCACTGGTGAGATGGTGATGGGGAATACATGGGGATTACAATTAATGGCAAGTATATGTAAATTTTTAAATATTTTAATAAAAAAAAATACTCACTGTCTCTGCTCTTTAGACAAGAACTGGGCTCAGAGACTGAAGTGACTTGCCCAAGGTAAAGTGAGGTGGTGGTGCAGATAGGGCTTGAACTCTGGCACTTCCCTGCATTCTTGTCACTCATCTGGAGCTGCTGTTTCCAACACATGGACCCAGAGCAGCAGCAGCAGCAGCAGCAACAGCAGCAGCGACTAGGAACTTCTTTGAAGCGCAGATTTTTTGGTTCTGACTAAGATGTGCTGAGTCAGAAGCTCTGGGTGGGGCCATGCCAGACCGTCCTGGGGATTCTCATGCTGGCTTAGTTGGAGAACAATCTGATTGAGATCCTATATAAACTCTTGATTAAGGATCAAAGATGGCCTCTTGTATGCCATTATAATAACTCAAAAGATGTCCCATTATCTTTCTTCTCTGTAAGTTAAAAGCACACATTGCACTGGGGTAAAGGCTATTATTTTATTAGTTGTCAGATACAGTTAATTAAATATTTACCAAGGAGGGGCCACCCAGTAGGCAATGCTTCAGGTTGTGTTGTGTTAATCAAAGTCAAGGACAGCAGTAATAACACTTAGAATTTCTTAGATCTGAGACCCTCTGATAGAATTCTTTGCAGCCTGTGACCTGACCCTTGGCTGGTCATTTAGCACAAATGCATTTAGTACTTGTAACTCGACTATTAGTCCAGTTCAGGTGACAGGCAGAATTACAGGACACTGGGGAAATAGGAAAAACATGGGGTTAGGGACTGGAGAGGTGAAGACATAGAAATGTGCCCCCTTGACAGATGGTTAAGGAGGGCTTCCATTGGGGGTGATCACCTGGGTTATGAAAAGTGAGCATCTATGTTAAGCTCCTTTTCTTGGATGCACAGCTGGACACCACTTCCCTGTTGCCCTACAGTTCAGTGTGGGCAGCAGACTGAGTTCTGGCTGGTCGGATGCGGATGGATGTAGTGAGAGTAGTCCCTACTCTTCCTTTCCCTGAGGAGAGAGCTGAGCCCATCGAAAAAGCCTACATTCCAGAATGATTGTCTGCAGCTGGAAACGGGGCAGGCTCCTACCTATCTTCGCCGGAAAAGCAAAGACGATAGCCAAGAAACTTATGTTCAGCCTCTCACATTTTGAGTGTTCACTAGAGAGTTTCCACTGAGTCCACATGCTTTCTCAGGCAAATAAGATGGGAAAGTCATTCCAGGAGGAAGGGAGCAATGTGTGCAAAGGCACTGGGCAAGAGCTAAGTTTAGGGGATAGAAAGTAATTCGGGTGGTGACCGCTTGTCAGCAGTTTCTTCCCCCCACCCCCTAAATTTATGCAGGTCTCTGGAGGGGTCCCAGTCTTTACAGAGCTCATGGTGTATTGATGGGGACAGCCACCTCAATATTAGTAGTCTAAAGTAATGAGTACTGTGAGAGGGACTGTAAATGGTCATGTACGTGAGACAGCAGAGGAAGGGCAAATGTTTCTGTCTAGGATGGGCAAGTGGAGTCAGTGATGATGTGACCAGATCTAGAAAGGAGTTGAAGCTGTGGGAAGTAATGGAATCACTCAGGATGGAGGTAGAAAGCTAGGGAGACACAGGGGCCAAGTTGCAACTCTGAAGAAAATAGCTCAAACCTTACATATAAACATCTGGGTGTGTATGTACATACCTGTGTATAGTTTTGTCTACTATATGTGTATAAGTAAAAAGTAAAGTACTATTGACCATTAATTCTACTACTGGAAAGATGTGTAATATAAGAGAAGGGTCACCCCTGCCCCCTGTCCCCTTCCTCCTGAGACGTGAGAACTGTGACCTGTTTGCTGCATGTCCTTAGTGAAATTTTCTAGTGTTGTTGCAAATGTAAATGCATGTACATATATACTTATTTTATATACTTCTGTTTGTAAAGAAAAGAATGCAATGCTGCACTCTGTATTAATGTATGGCTTGCTATTTTTAATATTGAGACTTACACGAGACATCTGTTTCAGACAATGTAGAAGGATCTGCTGCATTCTTTTTTAAGCAGTTTTATTGGGGTATAATTTACATATCATGAATTCATCCATTTCTAACTGTAGGGCTCATTAACTTGTAGTAAATTCACAGAGTTGTATAGCCACCACCACAACTCAATTTTAGAGTATTTCCATCACTCCTGAAGGAAAACTTGTGCCCATTTGCAGTTGATTTCCCTTCGCAGCCCAAGTTTAGGCAACCACTCATCAGCTTTTTCTCTATGAATGTGCTCATTGTGGATGTTTCATCGAAATGGAATCATGAAACCTGTAGTCTTTGCATCTCTTCTTCCACTGGGCATTATGTTTCGAGGTCACAGATGCATTTTATTTCTTTTATTATTGAGTAACATTTCACTGCATGGATATAATAATTGATTTCCATTTGGAATGTGTCCATCCTTGGGTTATTATGAATAATGTTACAAACATTTCTGTGCTAGTCTTTGTGTGATTCCATTTTCCTTTTTCTTTGATACATTCTTTCTAATGGCATCTCAGTTTCCAGTGTCTAAATGTACCATAAAGTACTTAAAACTTCCACATCCACTTTGCCCTCTTCTATCTCTGTTCCAAGAATACTGTCGCAGATATTCTTGTGTTTGTGCTGTTATACCTGTAGCAAAAAAACACAAAAAATTGTCATGAGCAATGCGTCTAGCCTTTCACTAGTCCAAAAAAATATTCAAATACCAATAGGTAAAAGCTTTGGAGAGGAAAGGATACCTGCCAAGGAGACAGGGAAGTTGTGGATGGCAGGAGTCAAGGACAGGACACAGAGACTGGCCAAGGGTAAGGTCAGTTCCCAGATCTCTTTTAGGAGCTTAGATCCAAGTTAAGGCATAAACCAATGAACGTTCTTATTGCTGTAAATGGGCATCGTCAAAGGGACCAATCTTTGGAGGCTAAGCGCAATATAACTTGGAAATAAGGCAAATAAAATGAAGAACAAGGACCTTTTGCCTCCTCCACCAGGAGATGGGGATGAGGGCACCCCACCTGGCATACTGAGAACATTGTTGGAGTCAGGGCCCATGTTGTTAGCAAGCAGACTGAGGGGCACCCTGGGGAAATTAATAGGTTTAGAGTGCAATAGAGAGAGAAGATAATAGTTTCCTATAAAACACTCAAAGTTATCTCCTGGGTAAATGTCCAGCCAAATAACTTTCGCCCAAAGTGGGACCACTGATGCCCAAAAACTGGCCACTAGTCTAAGGAACCTTCTGGTGGGGAATCACAGGAAAGGGGAAGAAGGAGCCGAGCAAGTCTGGAATGAAAGGAACAAAATCAAAATAGAAGTCAAGTCCCTGGTACAAGTCCAAGGCCAGAAAGCAAGCATGGCTTCTTCACATCTCTCTGCTCCACATGCTTCCTTCAAGTCTTCTTTTCCAAGTCCTCTCCGGATCCCACTGTCGTTCAGTTCTGACCTTCATTAGGAAGGGCTGGGAACATGGAACCTCCACTTTATAGATTACACTGTTATAATATCATGTCCTTGACCCCACTGGCAAAATTGGAACTTTAAAAAATAGTGGTGCCACTTCCAAAGGCCTTACATCTTGCTTTAGACATAAAAACTCTGTCCTTCTGACTTAGAATGAATAAAACAATAACAGAAAAAATGGTACAAATCACTCAATATTACCAACTGACATCAGATTCTCCCTCCTAGACAGTGAAATAATAAAGCACCAGGTATTTGCAAGGGGAAGGTCCTAATGTGAAGATGTTGGCGGGCAGACTGAAGAGCATTCTGCGACCCCCAAACCTTATATACTGTAAAAGGGTTCTGCCATCTGCCACATAAAGACAAACATACTCTTAGTGTGTAGGATTTCCAACATAAAGGAACTTAAATAGAGTTAGAGTGCAATAAAAAAGAAGAATAGCTTCCTAATGAAATACCCAAAGTTACCCATCTTCTCATGGGTAAATGCCCAAACAGGATTGATCCAAAGTGGGACCAATAAGGTAAGCTATGGAAAAAAAGATGGTGAGAAAGTCATAACAAACAATACGTTTATAGTACTGTCCATATCAATACCACAATCTTACATTGTCTTACTGCAAGAAAATCCCTGCCATTCAAACTTGTGCTGTTCCAAGGTCCAACATAATCTTTCAATGGTCTCGATGTGCTTTCTCCTTTATTCACTGAGAAGTCATCCATTCTTGAATGATAAAATATCACTGCATAGTGATACGTTGCTTTATTCCTTGATTGAGATATAGTTCCTCCTTCCTTCTTGGTACGGCTGTTGTCTTTGTACACAGAGATTTTTACACTTTCTATAGAGTACCCCAAATTGTGTCATGCTTAGTCTGTCCTGTCAGACTGTGAGACTCTGGAGGATAGAGTGGACTCACCACTGAGTGGCTAGTGTCTGGCCCAGAGCTTGGCAAGAATGAGCACAGTACAGAAGTGCTGGGTGGTGGAGCCAGAGAAATACATACTGGGTGGATATGGCAGCTCCCCTAGGGAGCATATGCTAACTGGATGCTGTTGCAGTCAGTTCAAACCTTCTCAGGCTGAAAGGTGGGGCACCTGTCAACTACACATGTACTTTTCACTATGCAGAGAGAGATGCTTCCCAACCTGAAACATGACAGCTGCCAACATGCAACTAAGCCTTAGTGATATAATCAGTCCACACACTTTCATTCCTGATGAGAGAGGACCACTTGTTGGATTAGAAGAACTCTTTTTACCATCTGTGTTTTTTCCCCAAACTTTGCCCAACTAACAACTAGGAATTGAGAAGAAACATATTTCAAGTAGGGTAGGACCTCCCTGGTGGCGCAGTGGGTTGAGCACCATACTGTGGGGCTTCTGCAACCACTGCAGTGCGAGTTCAATCCCTGGCCAGAGAGGAGATCCACATGGCGCAGCAGACGTCTCCTGCCTTGCCCACTGCTCCCCTCAGCAGTGTATTTCAGTCCATCTGCCCGTTCTGCTCCCCACTCTGTCTCTGGTGAATCCTCTCATCCTCCCTACCCCGGCTCTTGTATGCATAAATAAATAAAATCTTTAAAAAATAATAAGTAGCATAGCAGAGCTTGAAAACACAATTAACTGGTAAACTGGCTATCAGGTTAAAACATAAGAAAAGCCCTGACTTGTAATGTTATCAATTTCTGTGCTATAAATGCTCCCATTGTGATCAATTTTCAGCAACCAGGTGGTAAACTCCGTGAATATTTAACAGCAGCCTGTGGGGACCAGCTTACCAATGAAGGGAGCCTGAGCGCTGGTGCTGAGGGCCTGAGTGTGCATCCAGCTTTACCATCCAAGGACTCTGTGACCTTGGCCATGTTACCTTCATGTCTCTCAGTCTCAGCTTTCTCATTTATAAAATGGGGATAATTACAGAACCTGTCTCAGGCCTCTCTTGAGCATGGAAGTGCTTAGCATGGCACTTGGGAAACAAATGAGAGCTCCTAGAGTGTAAAGAGGCGCTCATTTGGAGTCAAAACTCTCGGATTCCAGACCTGGTTCTGACACTGACTCACCGTGTGATCTTGGGCATTTGATCTCATCTCTCTAAAAAGTGGATCCCTTATTGGTGAAAGCACAGGTAACCTCTATGGGGTACTCTATCTGCAGGTCACCAGTTCCTTTAGTCTAGCACCTTTATAATCTTTGCCACAAGCCCTGCAGAGTAGATTCTAACTTGATCCCTATGTTTTAAATGGGAAATTGAGGCACAGACAGAACAAGAATTGGACAAAATCATACCTCCAGTACATTTTAGGGTTTGCAGCCGGATTGCCTGACTCTGGTGTCTGTATCCCTGTGCCCCAAACCATTACATTGTTAAACCCATTTCATTCATTCGCAATAAATAATTGATGAGATCACGTGGCAGAAACATTTCACGAACTGTAAAGCAATAGCAAACCATGGGCATCATGGTTGTCTTTCCATGAGTATCAAAAACTACTTTTATGGAGATTTTATTTTGTGCTGGGTGTTGGATACCCAGTGGGGAACAAGACAGACTCAGCCCCAGGAAGTGTGGGACCTACCACTGAGGGAAGGAGACAGAATCAAATATCACCATAATGCAAAGTTGGAAAGGAAAGTGAGCTTCTTCTTTCCCAAATGCTGTCAATGGAAAACGAGTAGGATTCGCACCACTGGTTGGCACAAGAGACCAAGCTGTAAGATTTGCTCCATTCTGCGTGTTCCAGGGAGTTGACTCTCCAAGGTGGGGAGAGAGCAGACATCCAGCAGGTGACAGCCAGTCTCCCAGCTGCTCCTCCATTTTACCTTCTCCACAGTCCTGTTCATTGGGGACTTCCTTCTCTTTCTCTCTGGGCGAGATCACGCTCAGTAGGTGGAGTCAGGGTCCTAACCTACCTGTCGAGGTTTGGCTTTTCCAACATTGTAGATGGGCAGGGCAGACCCCTTCACTGAGCCCACCCAGCCCTCTTCTCCCAGTCTCCCAGCCCTGCATGTCAGCAGAGGGTGTGAAGCTCCCCATCACCTTGGGTGGACTAGTGAAAAAGATACTTGCAGAGAAGGCACAAGGTGCCTTGACTTCCTCTCTCCTTCCCTTTCGCCACTTGCAGGTGGCTGCATGCTGAGTTCACAGACTCAGCCTTATCTCACCTCTTTTCCCAGATACCAAATTACCTTCAGAGGGACAGGCCAGCCTGAGGCAAAGCAGCAGTCTCACCTTGTCTTAATATGTTTGTCCTTGTAAAACTGCTTGACAGGTGTCACTTTGCTGTTTGTTTATAAAGACAATATGACATAACTTGCCTTTATTCCTCTTTTGTCATATACTTGAAAATCACAGTCAATGATCCTCCTGGGAGGTTTATCAAGAATGGGACTTTGTGTAGATGGGTAGACCAGCCTGCCAGCCAGCTACCTGCCTAGGTTCCTGGCCAATTCTCAGACATTTTCTGTGTGCCTGCTCTGTGTCAGATCCAGTGCTGGAGGTCAGAGGAGACAAGAGACTCGTGCAACTGTCCTGTGGGGCTCGCAGTCTGCAGAACCAAGTCTCTAAACCCAGAAGCCGAACTGCAGTGACAGGCAAGACAGTGATTGCAGATCCCTTATGGAGCTTGACTAGGAAGGGAAAGAGAATGTGGTAACTAGGTGACGAGACTGGATAAGAGAGAGGGCTTTTAGGCGGGAGACACCATGAAAACCTTTGGAATTTGGAAGGAAAGTGATCAGAGGCAAGGGAGTAGTTGCAGAAATCAGAGGGGGCAGAATGCACGTGGTGATCTCCTGCTGTTCAAGGCTTGGAATGGTGAGTGGCAGGACAGCAGTAGAAAGCTACCTCTTGTCTTCCCGGGGAAAGTACTGAAAGTACTGATATCTAAACATGGCAATTTCTTCTTTGTTTTTTTTTTTTTTTTTGAAAGGAAAACTATTTATTTATTGCTATTTTTTTATTTATAATTTTTTAAATTTACATATATTTGACATCAATTGTAATCCCCATGTATTCCCCATCACCATATCACCAGTGCACAATCACCTCAGTCCCCCGTGCTCCCGTTTGCCCTCAACCCTCCCCCACCCCACCAAGTGTCCCCAATTTGTCCTTGTCTTTTCATTTTTGGTTTTTGTGTCTTTCTTGTTGTTGTTATTATTATTATTATTGTTCTTGTCCTTTCCTTGATCCTTATTTGGTTCCCTTATATTCCTCCTAGGGGAGGAACCATCTGGTATTTTTCTTTTGCCTTCTGACTTACTTTGCTGAGCATAATCCCTTCCAGTTCCATAAACATGGCAATTTCTTAATACTTACTTGGGACAAAACGATTTTGATGTTGATGTTACTTAGGTTCTGGATCCCAGAAGGAAGGGCCTTGACTTTTATCATCAGAATTCCTGCTCACCCACAGAGCTAAGACGATATAGGCATTTTCAGACCTGGGGCGATTTGGAGCCTTCTAATCTTCCTCCTTCACATTTCTTTCACTCCTGCCTATGGCTTAATCTCCCTGGCTCTACCTCCCTGGGTGCCACATTATCTCTATTACCCCTGCTAATGACATTCTTTTTCTGTTTTAAGAGCTCAACAATTTAAATCCCCCGTAAGACTTATAGTCTGTACTGACTGATTCAATGCGTGTAATTCCGGATTCACAACATTGCTCACAAATGATGCTTCTCCACTAAGAATTCAGAGGGGACAGCCACACTAGGACAGTTCTGATGACCAGATTATTCCACTCTTGGATAAAGGCAGCTGCACTACTATTTTGTCATATTATTCTGAATAAAAGAAAATGATTATGGCCTTACCCTTTTCTTTCTGTCCTAAAGAAACCAAAATATAATTAGAGTTTTCAAATTAAAGATAATTTGAAGAGGATGGACAGAGTTCTATGGTTGAAATGATCTAAGAAATTTATCCAGCACATTTGGGCCACATCTGAAGGCTCAGAGTAGAATGTGTGTGATCACACATTTGTCCTCTGGGAGATCAAGGACCATTGGAGAGATGATGGGTGATTACCCTGGGACAAAAGTCTGAAACCTTAGCCAAAACTGCCTCCTCCATGTCTTTGTACCCATTTCATGTCTGTCACTGTTCAGGGACACACACCCTGTAATCTGGAAGAAAACTTTTATAGCCAAGAAAAATGATCAGTGGGAGATTAAAAAACAGGCTCTTAGAACACATAATGGAGCAAATTTCTTAAAAACTAAGGCTTATAATTACAGGAGTTTGGAATTTTGAACCATAAAAGGTTTCTTCTTTTACCTTTCAGATTTGGCTGTGAATCAAAGTCACGATGCCTGATAACATGGTATAAATAGTTGCCTTCACACACACCGAGCTGGGAGGAATGCATTTCCACCTCAGATTTAGTGTACATCTGATAGGGAGGTAAGGCGGAGAAATCAGAGAAGGGAGAGGAGAGGTTGTGCGGGTGAGTACTTCAGAGAAGGCCTCATGGTGGCCTCCTTGCCTGAGTCATAGGATGGGAATAATAGAAGCCTCAGAGGCTCATATGGAACAGACAACAAAGGAGTCCTGTATCTCACTTTGCAGCTAGCTAAAAACAGAGGGCAGCAATTGTGGGCACAATTGGTAAGGCAGACATGGGCAGGTCAGAAGACCCCACGCTGAAAGACTGGTGTCTGGTCCTGTTGCTGGAAAAGTTGAAGGGAAAGAGTATGATGCCAGTGTGGACTCCTGAAGAATGGAAATTTTAGGAATAGATATCAGAAAGCAAACAAACCAAGTGTAGGTGGGGACTCTACATAGTAATAGAAGTTTGTATAGAATGACACTGAAGACCAGTGCCTCCCCCAGATGCCAGGGCAGCTTGCAGGTCCCCAAATTTAGATATTCCTAGGAGAAAGAAAAGAGAAAAAAGCGTGAGAAATCTGAACGGACACAACTAAGATTGTTAAAATTCATGAGCGATTGAGTTTACCCTGAACTTGTGAGATTAAGTTTCCTGCTATCAAAGGAAATGAAGGCTGAGAGATTTAAGTTAACTTATATCATAGAGAAAAACATTTCATTTTGTGTGCCTGGGTTTGAGGTTAAAATTCATACTGAGAGGAGAGTGACAACACAGTATACTACTAAACAATAATTCTAGATGAAAGTAGAAGTAGTAGTCACATTTCTTAGAGGGAAATGAGTTCTTGTGGTCATGCCCAACTCGCCATAGTGGCTGACTATAAAAGTCAGAAGATTTTTAGAGGTGATTTTGTTACAGGGCAGGGAGAGGAGCACCCAGAACCCCCAAGCCTGCTTTTTTTGAATGGGTTTTGCTATTTGCTGCATTAAGATAAACATATAAAACTTTTAATGGAAAGGAACTTTAATACAACTAGGGTACAATAAAGAAAGAATAAAGAATATAGTTACTAAATTAAGCATTTAAAGTTACCCATCTCCTTGAGGGTAAAAGTCCAGCTAAATAGGATCTGCTCCACGTGCTTTTTTTTAGGTTTTTTTGCTGTTTTCCATTTTTCTTTTTTGCAGAAAATTTTTTTTCCTTCTCAGCTCCAGGGTGGAACTAGGATTTTTGGAACTTTCCCATTTTTTGTGATGACCCTGTTACAATCTGATCTTGCTTTCCTTATAGATGGGAAACTTCCGTTCTATGGGAAAGATCATGTCTAAGTTCATAGATGCAACCTACATGGGGTAAGTCTGGACTGGACTTTGTTGGGTTTCCTGATAATGTGTGTAGGGCTACTCCATCATGCCATGCTAATATTTTTGTTGATTTGATAAGAAAATAGACACTGAGGTAAAAATTACCTGGGCAATGTTTAGTCAGAACACAGAATCCTACTGGAAAGTTCACCTGTGATCCTGATAGAAGAATAATTGATGCTGAAGTATTTTGAGATCCTTCTAATAAGTAAGCTGAAACATTCTACCAACAGCACAATCTACCATTGTTCTAAGAAGAATATGCTAAGACGTAATATGCTAATTTTGACTCTGGGAAGCATACTTGAGAACGGAATTGCTGAATTCCTATCAACTTGAGTGGAAGAGATGATTGTTACAGGTCACAATCTGTCCGCATTTTTGCTGAAATTACTCAGACAATGAGCTCAAAGCTAATATGTGGCTTCCTAATAAGGCTACCACATGATAAGTGATAATCTCTCTTCTTAAGTACTGCCATCATCAGGGTAAGTGTTGGAGACAAAATTCCTATAACTTGTAGATGGGTTGAATATGGAAGAGTAAGAAAAAGAGAGATACTAAGATCTCTCTCAGAGTTCTGACCAGGATGAATTATTTGGATCAGCAGTGGTGCCTTTTATTTCAATAGTCAATGATCCTTTGGGTAAGGATTTACAATCTATCATGCACCCCTCATGTATAAGGTGCTTTTCCATGTGGCCTAGGATCCATATTTTATGGATAAGGAGTTTTAGACTCGGAAGACTGAGGTCACTTTTCCAAGGCAGAGTTGGGAGTTGAACTCTGGAACTTTGGGCTTTGTAAGTCTATCTGACTTCTAAGCTTTCACTATATTTGTAATGTCTAAAACATAGTTATTCAAATTAGAGACTGATAGTCATAGAGAAAGGTGACCTACTATCTATCTGGGTCTCTTCTTATAGGGAAGAGTTAGGTAGAATATTAATGATTAAGCCAGACCAACAGGTAACAACTAAGACTTTCCCTAGAAACTTCAGTGCAGTCACATTATATAGAGAGCAATAACACACTGTTCTCAAGCCTTCTTTATTGGTCTTGTCAAATATTGTTAACATGGACAAGCCACTGAACTGATCCCATGAATGCTGCTACAATGTCTTAGGTATTCCTTTTTAAGGGGTGTAGCAGATGGAAGAACATTTTCCTCTTTTATCTTCTTCTTACGAGGCCATGGGTTGCTTGGGAAAGGAATGAGCCCTAGTTTATCTCTGCCTCTTAGTGTAACACAGGGGCCTGATGATGGTCAACAGTTTGGATTCTCTTGCTCAAAGGTGAGCTTAAGCTCTATATACTCTGAGCCATGTCTCTTCGATGGTGGGGTGGAAAAGAACTTCTTGAAATACAAGTTCTGGTTGCAGCTTTTACTTGGTGATATTAATTTCTTCACATTGCCTGTGAACAATATACCTACCTCTAATTTTGGTGATTTTCTATTATTTCATTCATACTTTAAATTCAAGGTAGTAACAATAATAACAATAAGTTAACATTAACATGACAATAATATCTTAACATAAGTGTCACTTGCAACCCCAGGAGGTCTAACTAACTTAGAGAGGTATTATCCCCATTTCACAGATGATAAAGTTGAAAGTCAGAAAGTCTTGACACCTTGCTCAAGATCTCAGAGTCTCTTAGTTCCAGTTAGGAATTAGAAGCAGCAAGTACTCTTCAGAGGCCAAGCTCTGTCTCTTTCTCATCCAGCAGTGCATCTTTCCTTGAGGAGCCTTTTCCTTTTGTGGGCTTATTTTTCGACGAAAAAAAAAAAGGAAAGAATTTCCCTTCACATTCACTTTCTTAAGATGAACTCCAAGTTCTTCTTCTCCTAGGAAAACCTTCCATTCACAGACATCTGATAACATACTGTTCTTACTCCATTTCTTCTGTTTGATTAAGTTCCAACCCAGTTACACTTCAGACATTCATGCAAAGTCAAAGGTTGTGATGTAAAAGGAGAGGAATGCCTGGCTGGAGACCTCCTAAGAGCTCAGGTGAAACCCAAATTCCAAATCAAATTTGGACTCAGTCCTATGGTCTTTTTGTAGATGTCAAAAAAAGCTGAACATCTGGATCCAGATGTTGTGCAGATGTTTTTGAATACCCCTGAATCCAAACATCCTTGCCTTCTGATAGTTTTTGGGCTTGGTCATGTGAAGTGACTGGTGAAATGGGTCAAGTAACTCTTGGCTAACTGTGCTCTTATGATCTTGGTTTGGTCTCCCTATTCCTTGCAGTTGTCTGCTATTTACCATGGCTTGACTATGCACAAATGCAGCACATTGCATGCACTAGGGGAAAGGCATAATTCTGTTTGCCTTAATAAATTGTTTGTCTCATCATTTGGGCTCTATCAAGTGGAAGGCAGCCAGAAACTCCAGTCTGTGATGGACTGTAAATCCTCCAGGTAACTAATTACTATTCTGGTTTTATTGAAGGGAAAACTGAGCAGGTAAAGTAAGTGATAAAATTTTGTATCTCCAAGCAGAAACTACTTTTTCCTTTTTAAGCCCATATGTTCTTCTGCAACTTGGATATGTCCACTGTCCTTTTTTTTCCACTAACACCACAGTCTCATCACCTTCAAAACTGAACTTATCACCTATATCACTCAAATCTGTTCCTTATCTCAGTTAATGCGATGGTCCATCCATCCATCTATCCATCCATCCATCCATCCATCCATCCATCCATCCATCCATCCATCCATCTATCCATCCATCCTTCCATCCTTTCATCTTCTATTTATTCAGTTGTTCAAGTCAGAAACTTGGCTGAATACCAAGAAAGTCAATGATAGATTTAGGCTTGAGTTTGAACTTTGTTCAGCTATGAACAAAGTTCTTTCATGTCTCCATGTATCCATCTTTGATTTAATTACTTCACCTGCAAAAGGAAGATTATAATATCAAGTCAGACATCTCACATTGGATAACAGCACTTACATTACTTTATATTTTTTTATAAAATTTTTTATATATTTATATTTTATATAGCATAAAAATGTGTGTTTTACATAGCATAGTTTTTGGTACTTAAACACTTAATGAATGAATATTATTATCATAACTATTAGTATTAATATTAATGGCACATACACCTTTGCATCTTTGTGAACCCCAAAGCACTCTGTATATGTAGATGTTTACATATATATATGTATGTATGATCACAAACTTATATAAGAAAATGTGTACCCACATTTGTGTATTTGTATATATATAATCAATGAATAGGCAAGTTGACTAAATTAGATTACCAAATAAGTGTGTTGTTCTATTCCCCACCCCAAAGGGAGGTCCTGGCAAGTTTTCATTTGCATAAAAGAATTTTGGATGCTATTTAGATTGTTAGAATCACAGTTCCAGTATTCAGAGTGAATTTTTGGGTCATGAACTAGATTGATTTTAACAATAGCTAATCAGTGTTTAATCCATGCTGGCACTGTATTTAGTGCTTTATGTATATCAATTATTTAATCTTTACAAAATGTTGACGAGTAATGTTTGAAGTTTTTGCGTCACAGGCGAAGAGAGTGACATTTAGAGGGGTTATGCTCTTGCTCCAGGTCACACAGTCTGTCAATGGCCCAGCTGGGATCCTATCTTGAGTCTAATTCTAGAGCCTGGCTCTTGCTCCTATGTGTGTCCTCACTGAGAACCAGTTGTTATTTACAGACACTGCTGCCTTCGGGGTCCTTTTCAATCAGTAACTGCTGGTGTCCCTAAGGTCACAACAGCAGTCTCAGATCTCTTCCTAATCAGGGCCAGCTGTTGCTAAGTGATAGATTTTTCAGGTCTCTGGCTTGACCCTGAAGGTTTGACTTCACATCCAAAATGGCATTTGAATAGCACTTTGCCTCCCAGAGGATCCGAAAGCCACTTATCAGGTTTGCTGTCTTGTAGTCTGACCATCACCTGGGAGCATGGCTGAATACCCTATTCTTGGGGCCCCAGAGAAAGCCAAGATGGACTTGCTGCTCTCCAATTCTACATTACAGTTGTGTGGGTGAGGCGCTCAAAAGTGAACCAAATTAGATCCATTTCCATAATGCCCAACATGTGCACATTTACACATACCCCAGTTATCCATAGAAAGTTTGATCACGAAAACTGTACATGTCAGGGCTCTTTTCTAGAGAGAAATGCTTTCTTTCTTTTATATATTTATGTATATGTGTTTTACATCATTTTTCATTTCTGTACAATGTTTGCTTGTATGCTTTCTTCTCTCAGGTATATTCTTCGTAAAATTCCCACCACCAATTCACCTGTCAACCATCACCATCATCATAGTCTCTTGTGCTCTTCTTTCCCTTGTTTTGCTTCCTCTGTCTCCCCCTCCCTTGCAGAATGTCCCTGTTATATAGTTGCCTGTTAATTATTTTTATTTATTATTATTGTTTTTTTCCCTAATCCCTTATTTGTTACTCCTATATTCCTCCTATAAGTGAAACCGTCGCATATTTTTCTTTTTCATTCTGGCTTATTTCACTGAGCATAATCTCTTCTTGCTCCATCCATGTTGATGTAAATGGCATGAGTTTATCTTTTTTGATTGCTAAATAGTATTCTATTGTGTATATATACCACATCTTCTTGATCCAGTCATCTACTTTTGAGCATTTGAGTTGTTTCCGTATCATATCTATTATACATAGTGCTGCAATGAGCATAGGGGTACAAATGTGTTTGGGGTAGATTCTTAACAGTGGAATAGCTGGATCAGATGGTAGTTCCATTTTCAGTAGTTTGAGGAACCTCCATACAGCTTTCCATAGTGATTGAACCAGTTGGCATTCCCACCAGCAGTGTAGGAGAGTTCCTTTTTACCACATCCTCGCCAATATTTGTTGTTGCTAGTTTTTTGATATGTGTCATTCTTAGGGGTGTAAGGTAGTATCTCATTGTGGTTTTGATATGCATTTCCCTGATTATAAATGATGTTGAGGATTTTTTCATATGCCTGATGACCATTTGCATTTCTAGAGAGAAATGCTTTCAAGAGTGTGCTCCAGCCACAGAGCCTGCAACATTACTCTCTAGGTGTGTGTGCCCCTTCATTTGTTCACTAAATGCATCTTACATGAAAAACGCTGTTGTAAAAGGCTAGCATAGACTGTGCTGACGATTTCTGGGGAGCAGCATGGTTTCTGCTTTACAATGAGGAGCCAGATCCTGAAAGCTAAGTCACTGAGTTAAGAGTGCTGTGGTGCTAGATATCAAACCCGCACATCTGGCTTTAAAACCTGGGGTTCAACCAATCTTTAAGACTGCCTTGGACACCAGCATGGTGAAAAGAGATGTTTGAGGGGGTGGAATGTTGGTTTCTGGGGATCAAGAGCAGATTTGGGAAGGTCCTGTGAGTGTATTAATGTGTGAAGTACAATGGAATCCTACCTGAAATGCCAGAAGTTTTGAGTCAAAAATCACAATTGAAATATCAATATGTTTTGTATGATGATGTTTTGGGGGCAGGGAATTGCTGATGTAGCTGAATTCGCTCTGAGACTGGCAGGGGGTGAGCCAGCCTGTGAGGAAGATTTTCAGCAGCCACCTGGGTTACAGGAACGGTGCCAAACAGGGGTGAAAAGGGCCCCATTCAATCCCACTGCTCCCTCTAACCTGTCATTAGATCTCTTCATTAGGGAGGGACTTGAACGTGGTTTGCTCACTTAGAGAAGCTTCCCCGACTAGTTTAAGCTCAAGAAAGCTCATGACATTTGGGATTTGAACTCCATTTAAGTGTTGCCAACAGGAAGTTAAAACACACACACACACAAGGGGGAAGCCCTTCAAATCCTATGGCGTCAAAGCACTTTCAAATGATCTCTAAAGGAGACTCTGGGGGTTTTGCAAATTTCTCTACAAAATAGCACATTTGTCAGAAACAAGCAAATCAGCAATGCATGAATTAAAATCCTCTTGAAATCCAGATGGATTTTAAGATTGAGGATGAGAAATTGCTTCCCCACAAACCAATGAAGCCAGACCATGGAGAGATAATAAATATAAATATATATATATATATTCTTTATGGAGGTAATGTATCTAGGAATTCAAAGTATCAGTTAGAAATGGTTTTTAAAAATCAGAACATTACAAAATAATAGGTTTTAGAAAGCCTGGAAAATCAGTTTGAACTTCGTTAAGATACCTTCGTTCTAAAAAAACAAAATCCTTGTAGGTGACCTCAATCAGAAGTGACTCCAAACTTTCACCAAGTCAGTCTCATGACTGTAAATCCAAGCCTGCTCCCTCTGGTCATTTTATAATAGAACTGCACCAAACAGCCAACAGCTGACTTGTGAACAGCCACTTCTGGTCCATTTACTTACCAGGGTAGGCCTGCCAGCCTGCGGATGAGATGAGACATCACTGGTGTCCTGAATAGCTCTGAATGATATTCAGATGGCCCTTTTAGGATCAGTCTTCTTTACTCCAACCTGGTGGTGACTTTGACTGCTAGCAGGGCTCCTAAGTTGGGGGCCAATCCCTGAGAGGGGTGGCAAAGGATGCTTCCTCCTCTTTCTGCCCTCCACACCCATATAGTCATCCAGCTGAAGGCCTAGTGTGCCATGCATGGCAGGGGAGGAGGCTGCATTGGACCATAATCCAATCAATCCCTTCAATTACATCAGCAGTGAGAAGAGATTAAATTCAGGATAAAGACATTCAATGAACATTTATTGAACCCAGCTTCAGATGCCTTTCTTTATGCTATCTAATCTGCTTAAAAACCCAGAGCAGTTTGAATCCATCCCATTTCTGAGTTAAGGATAAGGAAAAGCCCCTCCCTGCCCCCCACACCCCAACACACACACACACACACATACACACATACACACACAGCACCCCACCGCCAACATATTCCAAACAAGTCTTCCTAAGATGTGTCGCTGGACATGTGGATTATTCAGGCTGAGATCAGTCAGGTCCTGCAGGATCATGAGAAACTTTCATTGCTCCTTACAATAAAATGCAGAAGAATGAAAACTGGGTCTTACCCAGATTTAGGGTCCTCTCCAAAATATGAGCTTTCTGGCAGAGCAAACTGTTTTCTTGTCATCTCAATCTCCTTCCTTTGTCCTTCAAACCCAGACTCTTATCCCATTCCTTAGTTCAAAATACATGCTATGGTCTTCCCCAGAGAAAATGGAATCATCATAGTTGATGTAGGTTCCCTCTACATATGTAATTAAATCTCTCTTTTCTCTTCTAATCTGTTTGCAGTTGTTTTGCTTATATAACCAGCCTGGGAAGAAGACAGGGGTAGGGGGAAGCTTCCTCTCTTCCCTTAAAAGGAAGCTGGAATTCAAGGATTATTAGCACTTTTGTGGGACCCTTGGGCTTCTGGACACCAAGTGCAATACATATTCTTCTGCAACCCCAGCTCATGGGGGCATTAGATAGATGCAGTCTTTGAAGAATGTATATAATCAACATCTCAGTGTATTCATCAGCCAAGAAAGCATTTATTAAGTGCTTACTCTGTACTGGGATCAGGCCAAGTGCTTTGCCTGTACTAATTCATTTAATCTTCACAAAATGTCACTCTTATCCTTACTGACTATAGTACAGGGAGGTGGAGAGATTGATTTGTGTATGGCCACACAGTTCTGAAGGAATGGAACTAGGATTCAAACCCAGGCAGCAAGGTTCTGGGTGCTTTCTCCCCAACATTCTGTTAGAAAACAATTTCAAGGGCCTCCCTGGTGGCGCAGCAGACTGAGTGCTGCACTGTGAAGCATCCGCAGCATAACAGCGTGAGTTCCATTCGGGGCCAGGGAGGGGACCCACATGGCGCAGCAGACCTCTCCTGCCTCGCCCGCTGCTCCCCTCAGCAGTGTATTTCAGTCGATCTGCCTGTTCTGCTCCCAACTCTGTCTCTGGTGAATCCTCTCACCTTCCACGACTCTGGCCTGTACCCAGCTCTTGTATGCAAAATAAATAAATCTTAAAAAAAAAAAAAAGAAAAGAAAACAATTTCAAAAAATATAGAAAAATTCAAAGAATGCTAGTGAAACTGTAGCTCTGAATTCTGCACTTCTTAGCATTTTACCACCTTTATTTCAGCAGATAGCGATCCATCTATTCATCAACCTATGACAGACCCCATCACAGAGTGGGTATTTTGCCTGATAGGGAAAGAATTCACCAGAAAGCACTAGGAGAAGTTGAATTAGGCAAGGTATTATTAGAGACCCATGCATGAGAAAGCCAGTGCAGGAGAGAATTTAGCCTGGCTCCTGGCAGGAAGTTAGGAGGAGATACTTAGAGGGTGGGTCGATGAGGCAGTGGGAGGACAGCGGCGTTCCAGGCTGGAAGGTGCTGGGCATTGCAGATGGGCTACACTCCAACTGTGCATGTGGGCTCTTGGCTTTCTCCTTCTGCGAAGTTGTGAGATAATCATTAGTCAGGATCTAATGATTTTGTCCATCATGGTGACTCATGGTCAGTGTGGTGACCAAGTTGATTAGACAGGGCTCGCTAGCCCATGATTCAGTCCACCTGTTCAATAGGACTTGGGGCTGCTCATCCTACCAACTCAGTCCCATCTTATTTTTGATGCATTTCAAAGTAAATTGCAGAAATCTATAGTCCTAAATATTCAGCATGATTATCATTAACTAGGGTTCAAAATTCACTCGTGAGATAAAATTCACACAAATCCCCCAATGAAATTCAACATAAATATGTACCCATGTTACCCAAACCTCATCAAGACACAGAACATTCCCATTATTCCAGAAGCTTCCTTCATGTCTGAAATATTTTGGCGCGGTTGGATGGGAGAGCAAAGGAAGAGAGAAGTAGAGGGAGAGAGAAAGAAAAAGCCAGGCCATGTTTCTGACCAGCAGGAACTCTTATTGCGCTCCTAGGCGAGGTTCTCTGATCCCCAGAGTGGGGTTTAGGGAAGTCTCGCCCAGGTTACAGGCTGCAGGGTTTTTATAGTCAGGGTAATTCGGAGTGGAAAATTTTGAAGTTCCTTCTGGTGGAAGGTTGTGGTGGGAAGAAGTTGTTTGTTGGTGGAGAACTATATTGAAGTCCCCCAGGTTGTGTTCAGGTCCCCCGGCATTCCCAGGCCACATTCCACTGGGATCAAGCCATGTGAGTCACATGTAATCCTGTTCCACATCGAGAGTGACTTGATGTCGCCCTCTTATCTTGGTTACTGCTGGCTTCTCAGAACTGCTACCCTGGGGGACTGGGTGAGAGGCCTGTGTGACCTTTCAATGTTTTCCCCAGTAAATACCAACTGCAGAAAAGCACTGTTCTAATTTTTCATTCATAGCTATGTTTTTTTTTCTTCCAGAACTTTATATAAATGAAATCATATAATATTGTACTTTTTTGTATCTGGCTTCTTTTGTGTGGCCTAATGCTTTTTAGGACAGACTGCTGTGTCTATCAACAGCTTGTTCTTTTATGTTGCAGAGCAGTGCCACACTGTGCTAATATTCCACAGTTAGTTTACTTACTCTCTTTTCTGTGGGTATTTGTTCTCTTGTTTGGATACCTGAGCAGTCCCCTGCCCTTCTTGTTTGGGCTATGTTGAATAACGATGCTGTAAACATGCATATACTAGTCTTTCTGCAGACACAGGATTTCATTTCTTTGGCTTAAAACCTAGGAGTGGAACTGGTGAGCCAAAGTGTAGATTTATGCTTAGCTTTATAAGTGGCTGCATACTTCACATTGCTCCAGCTGTGTGTGAGAGTTCAGGTTTGGATGCTAAGTGTCTAAGCAATGTGCTCTGTTGCCTCTCCAAGTAGGAGGCCAATAAATATTTACAGTTGAATGAGTTCATAAAGGTCAGAAAAATGGATTTGCCTTCAGCAGAGATGACACCTGCTGGGTCAGGGGGATGGGTAGTATGTTTTTAGTTCTTCCGTTTATATTTCCTACCAAAATCTCAGGGCTTGCACCAATAGCTGCAAAGTCGGTGAGCAGAGGGTGCTTCCTGGACCCTGGAACTCGGTAAAGCCATTTACATATAAATACAGCCCTCCAGCCTTGGCAGCAGGTGTTCTATTTATCCCTGTTCTACAGATAATAAAACTGAGGATTCACCCCTGAGCATTCAACAAAGGTGAAGCTAAGATTTGACTCCTCTTCAGTCTGAGTTCCTAGAGATGAAGCTGAACAGGCTAGATTACAAGGAATTTCCTGGGAAATCTGCACCAAAAAGAGGCTTCTTGGAATCAGAGTCCTGGGAGCTCAAGACTCCAACTTCAAGGGAACTTGGAGCAGCTGCAGAGATAGAGGCAGACAGTGCTCCACCATTAATCATCAGTTCTGCAGGGAGGAATTCTGCAGCCACTCCGATGCAAAGAAGTGACCACTCACATAGACTGGCATAGGAGCAAATCAGGAAAAAAAAAAAAAAAAAAGCCCAGCATGTGAAACAAAGAAGAGGCCTCTCAAGTCCTTAAAGGCAAAAGTGGAAACTGACAAAAGAAAATGATGGCACATCATGTCACAGAAATCATTGTAGCCATGGAAAAGAACGAGCTTATGTAAGACAGTTCCAGTAAATACTTCAAACACACACATACAAGTATTATATTCTTCTGATTGTATTCAGAAGAATTCTTTTATGCTTATTAAATGACCAGAAAATTTCTGGGAGAACATGCCAAATGCTATAATTTTTATCATTTTTATTGAAATAGCATTTTATTATGGCATTATCTAAGTGTCACATGTGCATCATTATAAATCAACACCTGTGAGACTACCAGAAGGAAGTTTACCACCACAGTTCCAATTCTACCCTTCACCATACAATTGATCCCTTTTGCTTGCTTTACCCACCCCCAAACCCTTCTAAAATTCCCTCAGAAGAGTTAAATTCAGAGGTGGGGGGGTTATTTTTCCTTCTTTACATTATTCCGAATGAAAGATCACTCAAGCTCTTCACCCAAACCCCTCACTCAGGCCCCTCACCCAGACCCCCAGGGCAGCAGTTCCCAACAAGCCAGCAGTGACAAAGATGGTGACAGCTAGTCACTCTCAACATGGAACAGGACGACATGTGACTCACGTGTCTTGATCCCAGTGGAATGCGGCCCAGGAATGTGGGGGACCTGAACTCAACGTGGAGGCTTCAATATGGATCACCACCAATGGACAACCTCTTCCCACCACAACCTTCCCGCCACAACCTTCCACCAGAAGGAACTTCAAAAATTTCCACTTCAAAGTACTCCGCCTATAAAAACCCCCACAGCCTATAACCTGGGTGCAACTTCCCAGACCCCCACTCTGGGGATCAGAGAACCTCGCCCAGGAGCGCAATAAGAGTTCCTGCTGGTCAGAAACATGGCCTGGCTCTTTCTTTCTTTCTCCTTTTATCTTTCTCTCTCCCTTGCTCTCTTGTCCAACTACACCGAAACTTTCACTGAACTCTACATTTTTTCTAACAGTGGTATTGTAACAGTGGTAGGAAAAGGGGAAGTTTTAAAATTTTAGTTTTGCTCTAAGTGGGTGGAGCTGAGGAGGAAAAGAAAATTTTTGCAGAGAAGAGAGAAGAAAAAGGAAGATGGAGAGCAGCAAGGAGACCTGGAGGAGGCACGTGGGGCAAAGGGACATGTAAAGAAGCTGCGCTTGCTTTTTGGTCTTGAACTGGTTGGAACAGATGTGGGTGAGAAACTCGTGGGGAGGTTAACATGGCAGCTGTCATCTTGATTTTGATTTTGCTCTTTTCCTCCCAGATTTGTCTGACTCTTTCTGACCCTTTTCTGTGCGTCTCCACCTCAAGGTCCCTTAGACGTGTGGCAGGATTTTGGACCTTGCTTTGGGCCAATTCTATTTGGCTGGACTTTTACCCTCAAGGAGATGGGTAACTTTGGATGCTTAACTTAGGAACTATATTCTTTGTTCTTTCTTTATTATACCCTAGTTGTATTAAAGTTCCTTTCCATTAAAGGTTTTATGTATTTGTCTTAATGCGGCGGATGGCAGAACCCATTTAGAGAGGGCAGGCTTGGGGGTTCTGGGGTGCTCCTCTCCCTGCCCTGTAACAGTATCATATAGAAATACAGTTTTATAAAATTTTATGATTTGTCATGTCCATTCCAAATTTTATAGCACCTTGATTATTTTGAAGATTTCTAAGACATTCCACCTTGTTTTCACAGCAAGAATGCTACCTTCTCATTCATCGTTCATAAGTTTATTTAACATAAATATTTATTCAAAATATCAAGATTACTGTCATAATCACTATGTTGTTTTTGGAGTCAGTGGGTTTGGAGTGTGGGGTTCTTGGGGTCACCCTGGGAAAGGTTTCACCAGAGCTCCCTGTTCAGCAGCACGAGGCGAGTTCTCCGGGCGAGTTTCTCCATGAGGCAGAGACATTAGTTATTTTAAAGAGCAGGTTTATTAGGGAAAGTAACAGAAGAGTAAAGGACACTTGCATAGGTACAAGTGGGCAGGAAGAGCTGCCCTTCAGAGAGAGTTAGTGAGGAGAAGCACCTGCATAGTCACAGGTGGGCAGTAAGATGGCTGCCTCGAGCCAGTGCAGAGACTGTATTGATATAGTCTTCTTTTGTTAGGGAGGGGCTTGAGAAGATTCTGTAAGCACATGCCTCTGGAGGTTATTACAATAGATTCCAGAGATAGAGCTCTGTCTTCTATCTTTACTTTTGGTCTAGCATTTACAATGGATTCCAGAGATATTGACTTGGGTTAATGGTTGTTAATCCCTTCTACCCCTACCTCCAGGTCTCTGGTCTTAAGGCATCTCAGTTCCAGTTTTTCCATTCTTTGGTCCTTCATCAATCACCAAGTTTGGAAACTAAATTTATTCTTTGTAGGAACAGAATTATACTGGTATTTACAGAAAGCTCTACTTGTCCAAATTTCAAAATTCTATTTGCATATCATTTTAATACTGAATCCTGAGAAGGAAGAACTGGTGTTAATTTGCCTCATTAGTTAAATGGAGGTTGAAATGTTATGGAATTACTCTGATCCATAACCCAGGCTATGGAAGTATAAACCAGGTGGTACTCAAGGATTTCTGGAGACCAGGCACTTTATTCCAGATTCATATGCATATGGACCCAGACACGTGTAGGAGAAATATTGCTGGACAGTGGACTGGAGATGCCTCCCCAGTCACAGAGTTTAGCCTAAGTGCAATTAACATACCAGTGCAGGCGCAGTTAGCAAGTCAGTTTCATGGCCCAGTCTCAGCACTCCTAAACAGAGCTGCAGATAACAGGTCAGGCTGGTCTGTGTCCTTGGAGAATTACCTCCCTGCAAAACTCCCCCTTTCCTCTGGGAACTAGCCTTCAAACATACCGTTTGTATGGTGTTTTTTTTTTTTTTTCATCCATGTAGCAATGTAAATATAATAAAGGACAGAAGGAGCTCCCAGCCTTTGTTGGGGCCCAGATTTTTGGAGCCAGGTCTGTCTGGGTCCAAATGCATATGAATCTAGAATAAAGAGCCTGGTCTCCAGAAATCCTTGAGTATCACCTGGTTTATCCTCCCATAGCCTGGGTTATAGGTCAGAGTAATTTCCATAACACATAGACCTTTTTCTCTGAATGTCACTACATCTGCTACAGAATTGCATGTTTTACGACTAATTCCTAGGGAAAAGAGGGGTTTTGCAGGGAAATAATTTTCAAAGGACACAGGCCAGCCTGACTTATCTTGACTCTTTGAAATACATCTCTGTTTAGCCTTGCTGGGAACAAGCCTTGAATCTAACTTGTTATCTGGGCCTGCATTGGTATGTTCATTGTATTTACCCGTGCTTTTTTATGACTTGGGGAGTTTTTATGACTTGGGGAGGTGTGTTCCACATCTGTTTGCCTAACATTTCTTCCACAAATGAACCTACCCAATTAGATGACATCAATGTCGTTACTAATATTTTCTAGAGAAGCAAAGTTACTTCACTATTGGAATGATGTGAATCAATTCTACTGGTTAAGCATTGACGAATATATTTATAGAGCCTATTCTATTTTTGTAGCTATGGATACATTAACATCTGCATTTCATTTGATAAAATTAAAATAATAATAAAGGTTGGCAGGCACCTTCAGTGTCCTGGAGTCTGTGCCAGCTTTTCCCCTAGTTGAGCAAGAATGATGGTCACCTACAAGCAGCTTTCACACCCTGCTGCCCTGGGCTTTCTCATCTGCATTTTTTCCAGGATCATCTGTGTGTGGGGTGGAGAAGCTGAACAACAATGAGGGCACCTGCTACCTCCCAGGTCAGGAGACAGCACTGCTACTGTTAGGGGGAAAGACCCTCCTGAATGGATTGCACAGATAGGTTATGGACTTTGACCCCCATTCCAGACCTACAAGATCCAAGAAATACAAATCCCATATGGTCATTATCGAAGAGCAGATCACTGGGACCTGAGGGTGGAGTTGAGCAGCCAGGCTGAATATAAAAGCAGACACGTGGGCCTTGGGGGTGGGGGGTTCGCTTTTCCTGGGGAGTCAGCTCTCAGCGCACCGTTGGGTTCCAGGTCCAAGGAACTGGTAGGATATTTACAGATCTGTAGCCCTGTCTTCCCCTTGTGTTATTCACTACGCTATTTCTCCTTCCCTTGTAAATAAAACCCTTTATTAACCTTTGTTGTGTGTGCCTGCAGTTGGGGCATTATAAGTGCTGTTCGAGCGCGCGGGTGAGGACCCAGTCAGGCAAACCCATTTTATATTAGGGTTGCCCTGTAACACTACTGCAGGGTTGCGATTGCTCACTTCAACAATCCTGGCTACAGAACCCAGATTGACTACCTATGAGGCTCAGTTCTGCTGAAACTGCATAACTGTGCTGAAACTGTAACAGGGTCATCCCAGGAAAAGGGAAAGTTCCAAAATCCTGGTTCCGCCCTAAGTGGGTGGAGCTGAGGAGGATAAGAAGATTTTCTGCAGAGAAGAGAGAAGAAAAAGGAAGATGGAGAACAACAAGGAGACCTGGAGGAGGCACGTGGAGCAGAGGGACATGTGAAGAAACTGTGCTTGCTTTTTGGTCTTGGACTGGTTGGAACAGATGTGGGTGAGAGACCCGTGGGGAGGTTAACAATGGCAGCTGTCATCTTGATTTTGATTTTGCTCTTTTCCTCCCAGATTTGTCTGACTCTTTCTGACCCTTTTCTGTGCGTCTCCACCTCAAAGTCCCTTAGACGTGTGGCAGGATTTTGGACCTTGCTTTGGGCCAATTCTATTTGGCTGGACTTTTACCCTCAAGGAGATGGGTAACTTTGGATGCTTAACTTAGGAACTATATTCTTTGTTCTTTCTGTATTGTACCCGAGTTGTATTAAAGTTCCTTTCCATTAAAGGTTTTATGTGTTTGTCTTAATGCGGCGGATGGCAGAACCCATTTAGAGAGGGCAGGCTTGGGGGTTCTGGGGTGCTCCTCTCCCTGCTCTGTAACAAAACTACAGAAGACATGGTAGCCTGGTTCTTCTGGAACATTCTTGGTTCTGGAAGGGGGATCTAGAAAGCTGGGTAGAGAAGCTGCCTCCGTCTGGGCAGCTGGCCTCTCCTTTCTCAGGCTCAGGGGACTTGTTTATTGACAGCTCCAATCCTGCAGTCCCCTAGTGCCCAGAGGGCTAGGTCTAAATGCAGAGGTGGAGCTGATCTTGTCACTCTGTGGCTTATAACATTTGATGGCTCTGTAGGGCCCAGGGGGAATTCCTTCACCCTCTGGGTTAGTTCTTCTCAGACTGAACAAGCAAACAATTTGACACTGGACAGTTTAACAGGAGAAAAAGACCAAATTTAATAACATACATATGAAGAATTGACTTGTCTGTAAATTCTGGAGTCAGTGAGACAAACTGAGAGTTATGTCCTGAGCTAAGGAATGAGACAGGTGCTTGGGTGACTAGGAGAGAGGAGGGCCTCTCACATGACAGGAGGGTGACTTTGTAGGACCTTCTCTCTGGATGTTTGCCCTGCCTTGAGATAGATTTCTCTGATAAAAAGCTTGATTCTGGAGGCATTCCTAAATCCAGGTCACCTGCGTTCTTGGAGGTAACTGTGAGTTTCCGCCAAGGTTCACAGGGTTTCGAGGGACCTTAGCGCCATATATGAAGCTGATATACATTGGACACTTTGGAAAAAACCTATCAGAACATTTTCAGGAAGCTGATCCTACAGCTCCCCATTGCCTATCAAAAGGTAGAGTGCCTTAAAAATGCACATTTATGGACATTCCCTGAGATTTTAATTCTTTGGGCCTGGGGGGAGGAACAAGAGTGTGCATTTTTGACAAGTGCTGCAAGGGAAATGTGCACTTATAGGAAATGCGCATTTCAGGAAATGCTGCGATTTTTCTGAATGACATTTCAAGGTCCTGTAGGATCTTAAAATCGCTTGTCTTTCTGATGTCATTTTTGGAGTCTGTGGGTTTGGAGTGCGGGGTTCTTGGGTTCACTCTGGAAAAAATTTCACCAGGGCTCCCTGTTCATCAGCACACGGTGAGTTTCTGGACGAGTTTCTCCACAAGGCAGAGACCTTAGTTATTTTAAAGAGCAGGTTTATTAGGGAAAGGGACAAAAGAGTAAAGGACGCTTGCATAGACACATGTGGGCAGGAAGAGCTGCCCCGAAAGGGACATGTTTGCTGAGAGAGGCTTGCATAGTTTCAGGCAGCGGCCTTAAGGAGAGCTGCCTCCAATGAGGGAGGTCAGTGAAGAGAAGCCCCAGCATGGTGGTCACGGGCAGGCCGGAAGACCGCTGTCCTGCAGAGGAAAGAGCTGGTGAAAAGAAGCATCTGTATAGTCATGTTAGCTTAAAGTGTTATTTTAAAGGTTGTTATCTTAGGATGTGCACCAGGTACGGGGCTGAAGCTCACCCCGCCAAAATAGATCTCTGGTACAAATTTAAACTTTTGAAATATGTGTCTCTTTAAAACTATTGGCTGTGCCCACTGTGTGGGTTTTTCACCCCTCAGCTAATTCGCTGCAACCTATGTAAGGGTGGGAAGTTGGCTATAAAAGCTCACCCCTTCTTACTCTCGGGGTCGATCCCCTCAGCCAGACCTGCATGTCTCGGTTGAACGATCAGCCCCAGCATGCTGGCATAATAAAAGCTCTATTTGACATTTTTCAGCCCTGTGCCTGCACTTTGTTCTTTTGGGTGCCCTCAGGTGGACAGAAGGACAGCTGCCCTAAGCCAGTGCAGAGACTGCCCTGATAAAGTCTTCTCTTTGGGAGGGGCTCACTCCCTGGTGGAGTGGCTTGTTTGTTGACTTGAATAAACTCTGTAGAATCTGAAAGGGACAAGAGAGTCTACAATGGGCTCAATCTCCATAGCTGTACCCTCAGGTCTGGTATGCATCTGTGTGCCTAAGGGTCTTGGTTCCTCTAGCTGAGTGATAGCTCTGCTAGTCCTTTCCATCCTTATCTTGTGTGAGCCAGGTTCCTGGTCTTAATGGCACCTCCCTTCAGATTCTCTGTTCTTACCCTCCATCATTTCCACTAGTGCCTATACTCCAGTCTTGGGAATTCCTTGCCTGCCCCTTTCCCTTTGATCACTTCAATCCTGTTCTTGGGCCTGGAGTCACCAGCATCTGCACATGTTGCCCACATCTAGCAAGTCCCCACCTTCCAGGGTTTGACTCCTAGAGGGGTTCCATGAGCTATAGAAGCAGAAGTAAAGAGCAATGGCAGGGGAAGGACTCTGACAAGCTTCCACGTCAACATATTCCCAGGAACAGAGAAAAGGAAGATAGAGGCATAGACCTGGGGGACAAATCAGGACCTGGAATTAAATTTCCTGGGGCCTGAGTGCTGGTTCCCTCCAAGACCTGGTCACAGCCACTGGGGTCACCATGGTGTGTCAGAGGCCTTCAGGGTGGCAGGGAGGGATTTTATTCAGTGATCTCAGTGACTTGCTTCTGTGTTGATAGAGCGTTCTATTTCTTTCAACTTCTACCTCTTCTTGTTTGCTGCTTCCTTCAAGGACCTGCCACTGGTGGAAGAAATAGAGAATAAAGACTCTCAGGTAGATGGTATCTGGGAGGGGCAAAAAGAGCTGAGGTGGAGTCAAACCTTAGGGAATATATGCCTTCTTTCCTTCATTATTTTAAAATTTTACTGGTTTTTCTGTGATTGGTTATTCTTCCATGGTTCCACTTAACTTAGAAACTTTGGCACCTGGAATCTAGTCCATCTAGAGTTTATCTTAGTTTGCATCCATTATGCATTTGCATCTTAGATCCATTTGCATCTTTTTTGTGTTTGAATGCCCTGGCCTTTTTTCACAAGTTTGCATTTCCCTGCCTCCTGGTGCCTTCCTTCCTTTTGTTTCAAGACTTAACTATTCCAGGGTCTCACCTATTCACCGCCCCCAAAGCTGTCCAGTTTCTAACTTGCCCTTGCTTAACCTAGGCCTCACCATCATTTGGCCGTCCCCACCAACCCCTGAATCTGCAAGGCAACTCCCTTCCCCCTGACATCCTGTGGAGTCAGTGTTCTGGCCTCTGAGAACATGACCTGTGCTGGGCCCCTCCTTCCTTGCATGCATTAGCCATTGTCTGAGTCCAGGCCTTCCTCACCTGCAGCGCAGGCACTGGGTGTGTTAAGAAACATTTCTAAGCAGCAGCTGACAACACACCCCGGGAAGACGACAGACCTCCCACTTGCAGAGTTTTTACCAAACCTTTAAAGGTTGCAGTCTTCTACCCTGCAATCATCCCACAAAAGCTGTCAGGAGCATCACTGGGAATGAAAACCTAGCAGTGAGCAAAGTTCACACAAAGGAAGGCTGTCAGTCACTGGTGCATTGTGGGGGGCTGCTGCTGGAGCCTAGATTTTACAATCAGCACGCGGCTGGGCGCCCTTGCCTAGCCCTCTCACTCCCTGGTGTGTATTTACCTCTTCCTCTTGATCCTCTGAGATGTCCGAGGGGATTGGCAAGAGCTTGGGGCTTGACGGAAGGTAATTTTCCTTCATATCTCAGCTCTGTAACAGCGAGACTCTCCTGAGTCATCGCAACCTTCTGAGTCCACTCTCCTTCTGTTAAGTTGGTAACATCACCAACCCCACAGAGTGTGATAAGGGTTTTGGGTGGGGTACTAGGTGAATGGCCTACCCCACCCCACTCCCCAGTTATGAGCAGGGACCATCTCTGCTCACCAGAGCTGCTTCTCTTCTGCATGCACGCTCCGTGACCACCCTTAGCAGAGTCTGCAGGCACGTCTGTCCTCCGCCGGGCTGTGAGCTTCTGTCTCCCCAGTGCCTAGCACAGGGCTGGCTACAGGGCAGTTGTTGAGGAATGGAATGAATAGTCTTTCAGTGATAATGCTGTCTAAAGAGTGGTACCTTTTTCTGATGATAAAATATTGAAAACTTAGATCAAATTAGTGCTACAAAGAATTAAAGCATTAAAGAAAAGCATTTAATTAAAAATTAAAGAAGTATAGTATAATGTCTAGCTTTACTACATCTATTTCTCAACTGATTATTTTTGTTATAGTTAAGAAAAATATTGTGTACTAACAGTACAAAGGAACTCTCTTGAGTGACCAACGTACCCGGCATGAACAAATGAAGTAACATTTTTCCTGGTGATGAATAATCATCTGTTTACATACTAAATGCCTATTTTCTAAGGGGGTATCAGATTACTCATCTACTTAATTAAAGTATCCTTGGTTCTAACAGGAGCCCAGCTAAGTGATAATTATTGCTGGTGTTCCCAGGCATCTCCAAGATTGAAGATGCTGACACATTGCAGAAATCCTTGCTAAACACTATTTCTAAAAACTGTATTGCTAAAACTCAAACTGAACATATTAATTGACTAGTGCTTGGTCCTAAAAGGCAAATTCACAACCTCAAACTGAGCCCGTGTCAACACAGAGTAGGAATAATATGTTGGTAGCGTGCTCACTGCCTGTCTATTTTAACCCCTTTTCGTAGTTGAGGGATCTGAGACACAGACAGGAGTAGATTGTTCATGATCTCATCTAGGTAACAGGGCTCTAAATTCTGGGATCTTGCTGTACTCCCTTCTCAAGAAAGGAACCGATACTTATTAAGAGTCTATTACATGCCAATTATTTTCCCATGCATCATATAGTTATGTCTCACAACACTCTTCTATTGTAGTGGTTAAGAAAATGTCTGCGTCAAATGATTGTGGTTTGAAATAGAATATAAATAAATCTCTTCCAGGAGAAAACCGTTGTTGGTATAAGGACGTGATGCCTGGAGTAGCAGCAGTCATTTTGTGACCATGAGGTGACAAATCAACATACTGAAGATTGTAAAATGAAAAGAATAAAATCTGACACCAACTCTTTGCCCCAAATTTGGGATCATCTGCTTTCCAGCATTTAGATAGGTGAGATAATTCAATGATTTTTAAAAAAACCACCGTTAGTCAATAATTTTATTAGGTGAATGCTTATATTCTTGTTGGATGTAAGAACTTTAAAAGCCTCCTGACTGAGTTTTTACAGATGCAGAAATGCATCTCACATTGCTGACGTAAATGTTACATAGCCAATGAGTTTTGGACATGGGGGTTGATATGTTTGATCAACCAAGGGTTGGTTACTCAGGGCTCCTTCATGGTCACTCCTAACCCAAAGTTCATTCTTAGTGTGTTTCTAGGTCAACATATCAGTTAAGACACTCCCATATCAAATGGGTGTTGATTGCAGAAAGGCGCAAAGAGGGAACTGTTAGTTTGGAGTTCATAATGGGAGAATGGGAGAGCCCACTCATGACATTGTCAGTAGATTCTTCCAGCTCTTACTAGGAAAGTCGAGGGAAAAAGATTTAGCACTTGACTGAGGGACCCAGGGACTCCAAATTGTTAGGGGGTGCACACTCTAAACAGGGCCTGGCCATCCACTTGCACAAAGGCAGAGAAAGTAGATTCTTAGTATAAAAGTTTAAGATTATTATTTTATATGTATATATCTTACATCATTCTTCATTTTTACACAATGTATACTATCTCCTCTCAGGTGTAGTCCCTATAAAATTCCCACCATCAATTCACCCATGCACCATCACCATAGTCCCTTGTGTTCTTCCCTCCCCTATTTTAATCCCTCCCCTGCAGAATATCTCTGATTTATAGTTGCCTGTTGATTTTGTTTTTATATTTATTATAATTTTTTTCCTGAACCTTATTTGGTCCCCCTACATTTCTCCTATAAGTGGAGCCATAAAATATATTTTTTTTCTTTCTGGCTTATTTCACTGAGCATAATCCATGTTACTGCAAATGGCATGAATTTTATCTCTTTTGATTGCTGAGTTATATTCCATTGTGTATATGTACCACTTCTTGATCCAGTCTTCTATTTTTGGGCATTTGAGTTGCTTCCATAGCTTGCCTACTGTAAATAATACTGCAATAAACATAGGGGTGCAAGTGTTCTTTTGAAATAATGTTTTTGTGTTCTTTGGGAAGAGTCTTAGGAGTGGAATTGCTGAGTCATATGGTAGCTCCATTTTTAGTAGTTTGAGGAAACTCTATACAGCTTTCTGTAGTGGTTGGACTAGCTTGCATTCCCACCAGCAGTGTAGGAGAATTCCTTTTTCTCCACATCCTTGCCATTATTTGTTGTATTGTGTGCAAAAATTTTCTCCCAATCAGTATGGTGTCTCTTTGTTTTGTTTAATTTTCTTTTGCTGTACAGAAATTTTTAGTTTGATGTAATCTCAGATGTTCATCTTTTTCTTCACTTTGTTTTGGTGGATGAGTCTTTAAATATGTTACTGAGATGTATGTCATATAGTGTTTTACCTATATTTTCTTCTATATATTTTATGGTTTCAGGACTTATGTTCAATTCTTTTTTCTATTTTGAGTTAGTTTTTGTACATGGTGTGAGATAGTAGTCTAGCTTCATTCTTTTGCATGCAGCAGTCCACTTTCCCCAGCACCATTTATTGAACAAACTGTCCTTGTTCCATTGCATATTCTTTCCTCCTTTGTCAAGGTTAGTTGTCTATAAATATGTGGGTTTATTTCTGGGTTTTCTATTCAATTCCATTGATATGTGTCTGTTTTTGTTCCAATACCACATAGTTTTATTATGGCTTTCATATGACTTTATTTATTATGGCTTTATTTAGTGGCTTTAGTATGGCTTTACTTATAGTATTATTTATTATGGCTTTTAGTATGGCTTTATGTAGTATTGTTGGAAGTCTGGACGTGTAATGCCTTCATTCTCCTTTTTAGTCAGGAGAGCTTTGGCTATTTGAAGTTTTTTTTGTTGTTCCATATGAATTTCATCAATATTTGTTCTATTTCTTTGAAGAATGTCATTGAAATTTTTATTGGAATAGCACTGGATCTGTAAATTACTGTTGGTAGAATGGCCATTTTGATAATGTTAATTCTTCCAATCCATGAGCAGGGAATGTCTTCCCGTTTCTTTGTGTCTTCTTCTATTTCTTTATAACAATGCTTTAAAATTTTCTTTGTATAGGTCCTTTACCTCTTTTGTTAGGTTTATTCCCAAGACTTTGATTTTTTTTTGTTTCAATTATAAAAGATATGTCTTTCTTGATTTCTCTTCTTTGGATTGATTGTTTGCATATAGGAAGGCTACTGATTTTTATGTGTTGATTTTGTATCCTACTACTTTGCTAAACTGGTTGATTGTTTTCATTAGGTTTTCTGTGGCCTTTTTTTAGGTTCTTCTATGTATATTATCATATTGTGTGCAAATAGTGATAGTTTTACTTTTTCTTCCCTTATTTGGATTTCTGGTATGTCTTTCTCTTCTCTTATTGCTCTGGTTAGGATTTCCAGTATTATATTGAAAAGCAGTGGTGAGAGTGGACAAGTTCCAAATCTTAAGGGAAAATCTTTCAATTTTTCACCCTTAAGAATGTTATTGGCTATGGGTTTGTCATATATAGCTTTTATTATGTTAAGGTATGTTCCTTCTATTCCGAGAAATTTGTGGCCTTCATAATAAATGGATGCTGATGGATGGAACTAGAAGGAATTATACTCAGTGAAACAAGTTAGAAGGCAAGAGAAAAATATCGGATGGCTTCACTATTAGGAGGAATATGAAAGAACAA
>JAGFMF010011606.1:141318-158364 GCA_019455555.1 Galemys pyrenaicus
AGGGACTGAGGTGATGGTGCACGGGTGAAATGGTGGTGGGTACCCCCTGGGGACTACAAATGATGTCAAATATAACTAATAATAATAAAAAAAAAAAAGGAAAAAAAAAAAAAAGAAAAGCTATCACCTTCATTGTATAGACGGCAAAACTGACACTGGAAAGATTTAAAGATGCAAAAACAAACAAAAAAAAAATAAATGGATGCTGAACTGGCATGAAAGATTTCTAATATAATTGATGTTGAGAGAGAGAAGAAAGGACTTCAATTAACAGATTCTCAATAAAACTCCTAAAAGTGTCCATCCTTTCATAGGCAAATGCCCAGCCAAACAGATTTGGCCTAAATTGGGATCACAGAGGCCCAAAAGCTTGCCACAATCCTCAGGTACCTTCTGGCATGGAAGTACAAGAAAAGAGTTAGGTACTACCCATAGAACTGAGACAAAAGGCAAGACTCAATATTTAAAATAAATCACATAGCCCAACAGGAGATCATGGTAATGATCAAGATCATGATAATGAGATCAAGAACCAGGAACGACCTCCTTATGTGTTTCTCACCCACATGTCTCTTCCAAGTATCTTTTCCAATTGTCTCTACGTGTCTCTTCCCCATGACTGCTCCAAGTACCTCTTCCATGTGTCCCCCTCTATTTATATTGAAATGTCCACTTAGCTTATTCCCAGCTTCTCCCCATTCAAGAAGTCTGCTTCATGGTATGGTGGGAGTTATAGTCCAAGTCGCTATTTATAAATGGCAGCAGGGAAAATAGCATCAGTTCATTGCTCTTCCCCCATTCCTGGAGGTCTATCTATAACAGAAGGACACCACCATGCCACAACATCAGTACTATTAAACGGTGAACTAACAATGTGTCCTAAAATAGTGTGGCCTAAAAAATCCTATACTTTCTTCTTCATGCCGAGCCCATGGATCCAGCAACGTTTCCAAAAAGCTCTCACTATTCCCCATGCCCCTCCCTATACCTACTGTCTCTCTGTTTTGTGTAGCCTAACCTCTTCCTGAATATGGAGGGCAGTCATTTAATGTCCACTCTACCCAAGAGACATCTAATAGAATGGGTCAAATACCCCTTCTTGCCCCTAGCTTCTTTCCTGGGCCCTCAGTCCCATGCCATCTTGTATTATACTCAGCTCAGCCCTGGCACTTGATTTTCCCACTAATCCTGTCCTCTTTCTGTTTGAGTTACCCTCAGTCCAGATCACACTGACTTGGGCTTGCAATTTTGTTTTCAGGCCTAACCCTGTGAACATACTGTAAAACTTTCTGGGACACTTACCCCACCCCTGGTCTAGCAGGCAAGAGAGAAAAGCCATCTGCGTAGACAAAGTCAGAACGGTCTCTACCCTGTGGCATGTGCAGGAATCTGCTACCTGAAGGTAAACCAGACTCAGCTCATATTACTGCCCATGGAACCAGATTTTAGCAAAGGCACCTAGCACCTACCTCTCCATGAATTCTCTAGAAATCAGGGAAGCTACTGACATTGCTCTGGCATTTGCCTTCCTCCATTCATTCTTTCCTCCATTCCTTATCTTTACATTTTTAATGACTTCTGTTCCTTCTTATATAAAGTGAACTTAAACTTATATTTATGGGAATAACAGTTCTCATGGATAAAATCTGTTGGACTACTTCCCCAGTTTGAATCCTTACTTTTGATTCATTAATAGATTCATTAATTAATTCATTAATAGACCTACTTAGCATGTCACCTTACTGTCTGCATGTCACAGAACCTCCCTCCCCTCAGCACTCAGGTGATTGCAGACATGGTGGCAGTTTCTTTCTCATCCATCTATCTAGTTTCAAAAGAAACAAAGTAGGGATTTTTTTCTTCAAGAAGTTAACCTTCTGGTGGCCTCTCCCTTATGTTTCTAAAGATCGATCAATCTGTAATTTGAGGTCATGTTGGAAACATAACCGGTGCCTCTGCTCATCTCTACCTTTCTGCCCAAGTTTTCTATACTGTCTGTGTGAGCAGAGATGGGGGAAGGTTGTCACTGTCCTACGTACGGTGAGGGTGGCCTATGTCTCTGTCTCTTTGTCAAGTCATCCTGTGGACGTGAAAGTTCATCTTTACGCAGAAGCTCTGGACAAAGCACTTCAGGAAGTGTCAGAGCACAGAGATGCTCCTCAGGTGCCGCTCATGAGACCCAGGTGAAGTGCAAGTTAAACTCAACTCCAGCTGAACTCTAAGCAACATCTTGGATTCTGTACACAAAAACAAATTCTTAGGGAAAGAACTTTATACTTCACCATCCCTAATGGTAGACATCACATATAATAATACCTACACACACACACACACACACACACACACAGGAGATTCTAAGGAAACAGGGTTTAGAGATATCCCGGGAAGTGCTGGTAGTTAGAAATGATGCAATCTATTAATTTTCCATGTCTGAACCTCCTCAGGGTTTTGACTCTTAAAGAGCATAATAGTTTACTGGCATTAATAGTAAAATAAAATTTCTGTCATATACAACAGCAGTCACTGCCACAGCAACAATAAGAAACTATCTTGTAGAAGTGTGAAAAGAACAGACATCACAAATTAAGCTTAGTCTTCAAGGAGGCCAGATTCTAACAATACATTCTATCTTGGGCAAAAAGACCAAACAACTTTCTTATATCTAAACAAATCTACATAGCTCAGTTTTCAAACTTGGGAGTAGAGGTGGACTTCCTGACTTCCAAAAGTCACACAGATCTTCTTCCCCTGCCCTTTTTATCCAGATGACCTAACATCAGAGAGGTTATGTGATTCGTCTGAAGTCACCAGCTAGAAACAGCGACAGTCAGGTCTCTCTGACACTAGAATGGATGTTCCTAACTCACTTGTTCTAATTCAATTGTCAATTGACATGGGGAGGGGTTGGAACCAAAAGCAATCACTGCTTTGCAGGACGACTTCTCAGTTAGGATGTTTGGTGGGGACATCTTCAATACTCTGTCTTCAGCCTTCCACTGGGCTTTCATTCAGTCAGCAAGGGGAGGCCAGAGCAGGTGTTGGGGGTAAGTGGAGGTCTATCTATAGCAATATGGAAGCTAGTGCGACTCACTGCATTGTGGTAGTGTAGAAGAAATATTATGGACTGGCGATGCCTCCCTAGTCACAGAGTTTAGCCTAAGTGCAATTAACATACCAGTACAGGCGCAGTTAGCAAGTCAGATTCATGGCCCAGTCTCAGCACTCCTAAACAGAGCTGCAGATAACAGGTCAGGCTGGTCTGTGTCCTTGGAGAATTACCTCCCTGCAAAACTCCCCCTTTCCTCTGGGAACTAGCCTTCAAACATACCGTTTGTATGGTGTTTTTTTTTTTTTTTCATCCATGTAGCAATGTAAATATAATAAAGGACAGAAGGAGCTCCCAGCCTTTGTTGGGGCCCAGATTTTTGGAGCCAGGTCTGTCTGGGTCCAAATGCATATGAATCTAGAATAAAGTGCCTGGTCTCCAGAAATCCTTGAGTATCACCTTGAGTATGGGTTTATCCTCCCATAGCCTGGGTTACAGGCCAGAGTAATTTCCGTAACACTAGCACTAATGTTGATCTTATAACATGCAGCTGATGCAAGTTGCTTAAAGGAACACATAGTAGGTGCCTATTGTGTTTAAGAGACTCTAGTACTTGCATAAACACTTATGTCATGTCCAGAGTAATTACCTCCACCTACAACCTATGAAAGACAAGGAAACCAAAGCACAGAGAGGTTGTGTGTCTGCCTGATGACACACAGCAAAAATCAAAGAAAGGGTTTCAGGCTATCTGCTTCCCAAACCGAAGTTATCTCCATACTCCTCCTGAGCAGACTTCAAGACGTTCCCAGCTTTCAATTAGAGCAGATAGGGCACTTGGTTATTTTATTTAATTGTCTCCCCACTTTAATCCTTTATTCAAAGTGGTTCCATCAATCTTCATATTTGCTGGAAAGGCTGCAGGAAACTGCCTCGCCCCTCCCCCCAGCCCCAGCACCATTCAACCTTAGCGGTGACCTGTTCTGTGCCACTTTCAGCAATGGGGGACAATTGTTATGGGCAAGTCCCAGCCGCCCCTGAGCCCCAGCAGTCATCTGGCCAACAGTCCCAATTAAAGGTACCCTGGACTCCCCCTCCCCTGACACCGGAGCTCCATTGCTCTCAGTAATGAATACTCCTCTGTCATAGATATTTAAATTTTTTTTATGCTCACTAAAGTACTCAATCTCTTTGTGCTCTCCTCTTAGTGACTGACATTGTTTCAAAGCAGATTTAGTAACAGTCTTGGTCCTGACATTTATGCAGCAAGTGGGTGTTGTTTATTGCTGAGCAATTAGAACATAGATTAACATAATATCACTCCTCAACTTTCAAGTCTCTGAGATTGCTCTGCGAACAGGTTCCCAAGAGCTCACTCAGCCTGCTTCCTTTTGTCTTTCTGCTTTTTCCTCCTCCACACCCATCCACCCACCTGCCTTGAAATATGCTATTTCAAATTTAGAGTTCAAGAAAGTTTGTGTAATCTAAGTCATAAAAAGAGATGTCTTTCTTCCACTGAAGAAGCAACCCACGGTACCTGTATCCTTAACCAAAAAGGCTTTTCATTTTGTCCTTGAAAACTTTTTTTTTAATATCCCTGCCCATTTTTGAACACTTGGAAAAGCTGAGGTCAGAAAGCAGGGCTGAGCTGGTACGCTCCTTTCCTTGAGTAGAGTCCCACAATTGTGGATACCCACATCCTTCTGCCCAGAACCTGTCTTAGGTATTATATTGGACTTCCCAAGGGGTAAGAGTCTTCCCTGGAGTGAACTCTGCAAATAGGCGCTGGATAAGATCTTTGAAAACTGCTTTTGCACTACAGGTCTAAGATTCTTCCAGAAAAGGTTACCAGCTTGCCACAGGTATCGGTCACATGAAGAAATCAGAAAGGCCTGGGCTTTATAGGTGCTACCTATGTCTTCCTCCACCTGCCTTGGAGTCCCACCGCTTATATACAAAATCCCACTGCTCACCACCTCTACTGAGCCATCTGGTGTAAGCAACGGCTGTTTCCACGTGGAATATTTCAACGACTTCCTCCATGGTCTCCTGGCCTCTGCCCCAGGCCCTGCAGGACAGCAGCCCCCGTGATCTGTGTCGTGAATGCCAGAACAAGCACTCCTGGACGGGCTGCCCTGAGACCACCCTTCTGTTTACTTGCATTCATGAGAATCAGCGTAGATTCGGTGTGCCATGTGCTTAGGGTTATGATGTCTTTATTTTTTTAATTTTTGCATAGAAGAACTGGGGCGTAGGCAAGCGATGCAGAGGGTGAGAGGCTTCCCCAGAGATGGAGCAGAACAGGCAGATAGACTGAAATACACTGTTGAGGGGAGCAGTGGGAGAGACAAGAGAGGTCTGCAGCGCCATGTGGGTCAGCCCCCTGGCCAGGGTTGGAGCTCAGGCCTTATTGGTGATAGCACTGAGTCTTAAACCCTAGGCCACTGGGTCGGCCAGGTTTTGATTTTACAGCAACAGAATTCCCGCTTCAAAAGGAAAGTCTACCGGGCAGAGTTCAGGGGAAAGTAGGCACAAGCTTCCAAAGTGGAGAGGCAACAAACAGCTAGAGACGTGAGTGCTGTGTTACCTCCCAAGGACACGCTTTAGAGACTTGGTGCCTGGTGCTTTACTGGGGCCGATCACGCGATGTCTCTCTGCCTGGCACAAACCCAGACACCAAACTCCCAGAAGAAGGCCAGAACCTTCAGAAACCAGTCACAGTAATTGGACAGTTTAACCAAGTGGGCTCTGGTATCTGAGAAGAAGGGTGCGCTTTCCCAAATCTAAGGTCCTCACAGCTAGCCAAGGGAACTTGGAAAAGCCTTCACAGAAGACAGCAGCAGGGTCTGCTGTGCTCACTCGTTCCTGCTGGCCCTTTTGCACGAAACCCTGCAGGAAAACCTCATCTCATGCCGAAAAGACAGTCCTTAAAATAACTGAACATCCCTGCATGCCCCCATTTCCTCTCTAACCCCATCTGCCACTGTCCTTCTCCCTCTGCCAGGCCACGCCAGCCTCTCTGCTGCTCCATGGACAAACCAAGTGTGCCCACAACCCAGAAATGTTGTGCTTACTGTCCCTTTCCCCCCAGATGTGTTCCCCAGCGATTTGATGAGCTCTCTCTCTCTCTCTCTCACCTCCTCCGATGGCACATACTGTCCTCTCCTCTGCTCGTCTCCTGGCCCTTTTTCTGCTCCTTTCTTCCTTTGTTTCTCTTGGTATCAGCTTCTAACACGTAGGCCATTTATTTAATTTATAGTGTGTATGCTTAGCAAGGATGTAAGTATTGGGAGAGTGAGAGCTTTGGTTCCTTTTCTTCACTGATGTATTTCCTGCTTCAAGAACGGGTCCCAGTGAAGCAGTGACAACCTAGGGTCACGCCTGCCACCTAGATTGCAAGAAGGAGCAAAGTCTGTGTGGCCTGATGGGTTAGAATTGTCACCTCACCACTGAGAACCTGTGTCAACGAAGGTGTGGTCCATCCCACTCTGATTCACTTCTCATCTGTTCAAGGGGGATATCATAACATCTGTGTCAGGGCCTCCCCGGTGGTACAAAGGGTTGAGTGCTGCACTGTGGAGCTTCTGCAGTCACAGCAGTGAGAGTTCGATCCCCAGCCAGGGAAGGGACCCACATGGCGCAGCAGACCTCTCCTGCCTCGCCTGCTTCTCCCCTCAGCAGTGTACTTCAGTCAGTCTGCCTGTTCTGCTCCCCGCTGTCTCTGGTGAATCTTCTCACCCCATGCCTCTGGCCTGTACCCCAGTTCTTGTATGCATAAATAAATAAAATATTTAAAAAAATAACATCTGGGTCATAAGATTGTTGTGAGTGTGAAGTCAGTTAACACACATTAGGTCCTCCGGAACACCCTTAGTACTTTTTATGTATTAGCTCTTACTTTAAATACCTCTTCTGTTCATTGAATCTTCATCAGCTCTAACATGTCTTATTATTATAGAAGGTCTCAAACATAAACAAAGGTGTGAATCATAGCATGAATTTCAATGTATCTATCACCCAAGTTTAGCAATTAGCAACTCAGAGCTAATGGCATTTCATCTCCTTATTCCTTACTCTTCCAAATTCCCACAACCCCTACACCCATATTATTTTGAAAAAGATTCTAGATATCATATCATGTCATTCATCATTATATTAGTATGTATCTCCAAAAGGTAATGCCACATATATTTAAAAAATATATATATATACACACGTAAGTGCAATAATATCAAACTTTAAAAAGTTAACCCTACTCCCTTCCTACTAACAAATGTCTAATCAATGCTTACAGTTCCCCAGTTCCTCATCATCTCTTACTTGGAATGTAGGAACAGTATACAGGGTGATCTCCCTGCTTTCATATCCTTCATCTGGTGCCTCTGCCTCACTGCTCCAGAATGCTTTTCGTATGTCATAGAGCTAAAATTGTTACTGCCGTATTCCAAATCATTCAATGGCTTCTTATTGCCTGCAGGACAGGGTCTGACATCCTTTAGCCTTTCCTTGCAGTCTTTCATAAATTCCAAACCCTTTATCCCAGAGTTACCTCTGCTTCTGCCTCCTTTTCAGCCCCAGCTCCAGCAGCTCACTCTTGCCTCTCCAACATTCCCCCTTGCCCTTGCCTCTGCTGAACCCTTGGCTAGAACGCTCTTTCCACTGCTTTCTTCTCTCCTGGGAACTCGGTCTTTAGTGCTCCCCAGGCCCCACATTCTCTGTTAGAGGGAGCTCTTCTGCTGTTCACAGCTCTCTGGGAACCCAGGTGTTGAGTTCCTCAACAGCAGGGCCTGGACTGATGTGTCTGGTCTCCTGAGAGCCTAAGCAGGCTTGAAGGCAGGGATGGGCGCACAAGGGCACCAAGCAAGTGTGTGGATGGGTTAACATGTGACCCGATGGCGAAAACCAGAGAAAGGACATTGTTTGCGAGTCAGCTGCCTTGTTTCTCTCTCTCTGTAATTCTTTTTTTAATAATTGCCAGAGTGATCTTCTCTTTCTCTTGCTAGAAACTTCAGTGGATCCCGAGGGCCCATACCCTAGCGGGTTCTGTGTGACTCGGCCTAAACTTTCCCTCTCTATCCAGTTTGGTCAGTCCACCACCTGATTCTGACTTATCTATCTGTCTGTCTCTTCTTCATCTATGTTATTCACACACACACACACACACACACAGATCATTTTTACATTTAACTTTTTATCACACTGGTTCCCTGCTGGTGCAGTTGGCTTCTATTTCTGTTCACTGGCGGGCAGTTCTGTTTCATCTTGAATAATTCAAGGCAGGGTCTCAGGGGCCGTCTAGAGCCCTGGTTGACTGCTGCTGCTTCTTGGCATGAGTCTGACAGAGCCTGGCCCATGGTGATTAATTACCTTCTTCTCTGCTTTTCTCTGAAGTGATCCCAGAATAGAAGGGCAGTCTGAGGGTCACGAACCTCCAGCCATGAGAGGGTGAGACATGGACACTGCTAAGAATGTTTCATTAGCCCAGACGGCCCTCTTGGAACCAGAGAGGCATCAGAAATGTAACACTTCCCTTGCCTTTTATTCCTCTTGACTTGGAAAGAACCAGGAATTGTTCCATGTGGTCGCTGCAGCCCTGATGATGGTCGAGGTCCATTTGCTTTGGCTAGCTCATTACATCACAGTGTGACTTGCTCTGTTCCTCCCAAGCACCCTGACAGAAGTTATCAACCCCACATCTGAGGCAACAGAGACTCTAAAAGATCTAGAAGTGACAAAGAAAGTACATGAAGACCTGGGGTTGAACCCCAGGCCTTCCCAGAATAACTTCCAGGGAAGCAGGGCTTTCTACATAGCAGGTGCAACTTATCCAAGGGGAGTAAAAATCAGTTTAGTGGGTTTGGACTAGAGGGAATAAAATTAAAAATAGAACAGATTACAGTAGGATAGAATAAAGCAAAACAGAAAATGCATGTTGAGTAGAATGCTTTCATTCTACTTCATGAAACTTCTCTCACTATGTGTATTAATATATAGTCATATGATATTATATAGTATACATTTTATAAAGAATATTTTATATAGATAGTCACATATGACTATGTACATATGATTATACCTTTATATAACATCAGATACCTTTACTTTTACATGTACTATTTTATATTATATACACATATCTGACCATATATACTGTATTATGATATAATTAATTTTTTTTCCCTGTGGATAGCAGTCAACTTTTTTGAAAAACATTCTACTCAATCTCAGCTAGGAAGCTTCTGGAGAAAAACCTATTTTTCTCTTTCTTCAAGATTTCACTTTCATCCATTGCTGCTCTTGACTTTATCGCTGATTTAGTTGTCTACAAATGCAACACACTGCCTGTCTTCATCATGTTCAACTTGAGTTGATTGGCTTCAAATCGCTCCCATTCAATTCAATTCAATTCCATCCCGCTTGGGTTAGTGAACCTTGAGTGCTGACTCTGGGTCAGTCTTTAATGTGGCAAAGAAGCAAGTGGATGTTCTTGAGTCACAGGCAATAGCGCAGATTCTTTTTTCCCCCAAAATATAAACTTATTTCTCTTGAGCTTTTAAAAGAAGCAGCCCATCTCACTACTCTGGAGTTTGCTCTTCTTGGCCATTTTGTAGAGCTGGAATGTCTATAAAGTTAGAACACTGGATTTGGGTGCAGACAAGCTTAGGGCCAAAGAAAATATTTCGCCATTTTTATTTGCTTCCTCTAAAGCCCCTTTTATGTTTCCACTTCCCAGAATAAATAAATAAATTCCCTATTTAAAATTTCTTGACCATTTTTTAAAAAGATTTATTTATTTATACATATAAGAGCTGGGGTACAGGCCAGAGTTCAGGAAAATTTCTTGACCGTTCTAGCATATAGAAACTATCCATTTTGCAGATAAGTAAACTGAGGCATGGTGAGTTCCCCAGGACACAGGGAAGGATATAGGTCTTGAATGCAGACAGTTGGTCAATGAATTCACACCCTTCACTACCCTTCTCTGCTGACTGATGTCTTCCAATTCCCCACCTAGAAGCAGTGGGGACAGGTTAAGTTCTGCTAGCCACATCCCTGGTGGACAAGGAAACAAGGAAAAGGCCCAAGAGGACACATTTAAACATTTCCTCTGTTCTCAGGCAGGAAAATTCATGTGAAGTAATGAAACTGTTGACGGTTAATCATCTTCACACAGGGTGATGGAAACAGAAGGTGAGGCTTGCTTCCAGGCTGCCCTGGGGTATTGACTGTGCCTGCAGGGATCCTGTCTACAGAGACCTGGGCCTGCTCTAGAAAGTGTAGACGCAGCAAGGGTAACTGGCTTGTCTATATTTTCACCAAAATGGAAGCTGCCTGAGGTGAGCAGCCTAGGCTGGCCTCTACATTCTAGCTTGTAGTGCTTCTTCTGCCAGTCATAGACAGGCGTTTCCCTTCATGAGAATTTTGACCTTCCTGTGGACTCCCCCTGACATGCTCCGCCTGGGTCATGGCTTCTTCTCCAAGACTTCCAGCACCTCCTCTCTGCTGACATTCCTAACCAGTACCTCCACTTGTGCTCTCCCCCGTAGTCTGGGCATGGTCTCCTGTAGGTCCCTAAGCCCACAGATTCCTTCCCCTCCTTCCTTCTTAACCCCTGGTCAGATGAACTGGGGATTTGGACATAGCTTTGACTTCTTCTCTTCCCCTACTCCCCTGCATCCATTTACTCAATTAGGACTGTAGAATCTATTCCCTGTTTCTCCCCTATCTTTCCTACCTCTTCATTGCTAGTTCTAGCCTTATCATTTTCCAACTTGACTTTGGACTGATCTCTCTGTTACCAAAGTTCACACAAATCCACCTTCCTTATGCAATCTAAATGGTCCTCTTTTAAAAACGTCAAAAAGATTATCTTTCTCTCTTCCTGAAACTTCAGTGGGTCCCCAAGGCCCCTTGTCTGACGTAAGGTTCTGTGTGATTTGGGCTCAACGTTTCTCTCTCTTTATCCAGCTTGGTCTTTCCATCCATCTGACTCTGACCTGTCTATCTGTCTCTTCTATAAACTATGTTCTACACACACACACACTTCTAACTACGTAGTACTCTTTCTTTCTCAAACTTATCATGAACTTTCAAACCTACCTGCCTTTGTCCATGCTGTTCCCTCTGCCCACACCTTTCTACTCTCACTTTCTATGCAAGCCAACCCAAGTTGCTTTAGATCTTTGATTTCTATAGAAGTGAGTGGTTCTAGCTCCCATGTGCTTTCATGGCTCCATCAGCCCATGGCATTCTGTAGCCAGCCTCTGCTTCTAGCTTGCTCCCTCTTCTAGCTGTGAGTCTTCTATTACTCAACAAAGCTCTGTCTTTGTCATCTAGGGATCAGAGTCCCACTTGTCCTGTTACAGGGTCACAGTCCAGAGAGGCCTCAGGTGAGCTCTATGGACAAGCTGGTCCTTAGGCACATAACCCATGTAATCCCTGTCCTTTCTGATGTCCTCACCTTCCACCAGATAGTTCCTTATTCTCTGCAGCTATGCAGGGAGAGGACAGTAGTCAGGAGACGTATGTCATCAGAGTTGAGTGGCAATTTTGTGGTAGCACGTAGCTATGTGGTATTTAAATAAAACAAAAATTAAAAACAATCAAGCTCTACTAATCAGAATGATTGTATGAAACTGCAAGTGTTGTCTTAAATGCACTTATCCGGTAAGGAGTAAATCCTTTGCTAAATTGTTAAGGTAGAAAGTTTGCTTTAATTTGAAACAAAGTGACTGTTTGTCTATTTGTGAATAATAACTTGGGGTGAAATAAGTTAATCACTAATTTTCCTTTTCTCAATTTCTAGTAGCAGCGGTGAAAACATTTAGAGGCTCCAAGGTTAAAAACAAGATACCTTTGAATAAAGACCTGGATATTTTTCATATACTGCTGAAGGGGTATAATTTGGAATAACCTTTCTAGCAGACAGTTTGGCAGCATGTATAGAAGTCAAATACTTTTGACCTAGATATTCTACTTCTAAGATTACAGCCTAAGGGAATGAGACAGTGAATGAAGTAATATAGTGTTTTCAGAGCACACTTGTTTATGTAGAGAAAAATCTGTAACTGTTAATAGGAATTGTCTAAATAAGTCAGTTCAGTGGAGAAGTATGTGACGTTTATAAATATTGTGTAAGACAAGCTGCATGAATGCTCACATTACCTGTGTAGTAACTTGCATTTGAAGGGGTGTCATTGTACCCCTCGATCATACACAGTGATGTAGGCCAATTTACTTCAGTAAATACTGGTACAATAAGAAAAAGAAAAGTAGATCATAAAATATTGTTACAGTTTGATCCCATTGGGGCCCTATGAGGATATAAGCAATATTTTCATGGAGTTAGAGACATTTCTGGGATGTATATACCAAAATATTAACAGTGATAATGATAGCAAGAAAATAACAGGGATGACCTGCTAGGCCCTGGGTTTGCATCTTTCTCCATTCTTTCCCAGTAACACAAGATTTGGGACTGTTATCCCAGAGTCACAGAAGGAAGCTGAGGTTCAGAAAAGTAGTGCAACTTGTCCTAGGTCACACAGCTCAGAAACAGGTGATAGCAAATGACTCTAGCAGAGTGTCTCTGGATTCATGTTAGATCATCACACCCACCAGATACTTCTGAGATAGGGGATTTTGAATAATTTTTTAATGATAGAGAATCTGATCTTTTATAAATGAGTCACCGGTTTTGTAATTAGCAGAAAAATACTTCCCTTTGAAAAATACCACAACAAAAAAAGACAGTTTACCACAAAAATAGATAAGATGGATATGGAAATTACCACAGAGAGAATGATTTTAGAGTCAATTTGCAGCAAATGAGCTTTGGGAACCCTCAGGGGTAAACATCCACATTGAGGCTGAGGAAACTGCTAGTGCAAAGGCCCTGAGGTAGGAATTGGAGAAGATGGCAAGGAAGTCAGTGAGAGTGGAATTAAAGAGTAGGAGATAAAATCAGAAAGGGTCAGGTCACACCCTGTGGGGCCTCCGGGGTCATGGTAAGCAAGGTGACTTTGACTCCCAGTGAAAATCCAGTCATTGTGGGGGGGCAGGGGCAGGGAGAGTTAGTGGAAGGAACAGGATACAATATACCTCTTAACAGGGTAGACATGCTGTGTGGGGCCTAGACCACAGCAGAGCAAGGGTAGAAGTGAAGAGATCAACATGGTGCTGAGTGCCGGAATCAAGGGAAGAGTGATAGGGGCTAGGATGGGGTGAGAGCACGAGGATGATAAGAAGTGCTCAAATTCTGGGTTCATCAAACGGGGGACATCTAAGAGTGTAGACCAAGACCCTGGTTTTATAAGCAGTGCAATTTCTGTCACAGGTTGGAAAACTGGCTTATTTTGGGGATTGCTGAGCCACCTTGGATAGGAATGGGGATAAGACCTGACACATTTGCCTATGAAACATTGGCTGATTGTTGGAAAGGGGCTTCGGGAGAGAGAAGAGAGATGCAAAGAGTGTGAACTTTAGGGATGTTTGTTATGCGTAAGAAATATCTTTTCAATTCACCTCCCAATTTCTTCTTGATCCTTTTGGAGTTGAACTTGACTTCTTCTGGAATGGAAGGTGTAGCTGAATTTGTCCTAACATTTGAGGCCAAAGATTTCAGGGCTGTGTACCTCAAAATGCCAGTTAGTATTTAAATAGTGGTTTGTGATAGGTTCAATGCCAAATAACCCAGAAGGTGGTGCTAATCCTAAGCATTCTAGATGTTGTTCCATCTCAGCCTTGAAGAAGTGCAGTGCTCCTCTGAGCTGTTTGTGCTGAGCAAGTGACTAAAAACAGGGGGAGAAGGGGAGCCTGTCAGGGTGGATGCAGAGCCAAGTGAAGACCAGACCACATGACCTAAGATAGGGACTGAGCCAAACCTTAGGTGCAGATGGTGTGAAACTTCATCCAGGGACATACCAAGGCGAAATATAGGAAGGTCAGCTAAGGAGAGGGTCTGGGGAACACTGGATCGTTCATTCTTGGGTTCAAATTCCAGTCTCATATCTTTGGTGACCATGCATCGCTTCAGTGACTTACTCTGCCTTTGCAGTAGACACCCCAGACCTCAATGTTTTATTTAGGGGTATGGAGGTGACTAGCATTGTGTGATGATGCCCCATCATAGGACTTATTGGAGCTATGAGAGGGATCAATTCTTTGATCTGTCTTGAAAAGATCTATAGCAAAGCAAAGGCAAAAGATAGAGAGAAGAATCCTGGTGGCATGATTTTAACCCTAGAACTAGCTGTGTCTAAAAACAGATTGACCTATCCATGGGTTATTTATCTGTATACTCATCTCCCCCTTATTGTACACCCCTTTATCTGTACACTCACCTCCCCATTATTGCTTAAGCCATTGGAGTTGGGATTTTGTTGTTTGCAACTAGAAGGCTTCTGATGTATCCACTATTTTTCATGACTTGGAAGAAAGAATCAGCTACAACATTTGCAGGACTCAGTTAAAAATGAAAATGTGGGGCCCCTTGGTCTAAAATGATTAGAAAACTCAAGATTTTTTTTAAAGATTTATTTATTTATGCATACAAGAGCTAGGGTACAGCCAGAGGTGCAGGAGGTGAGAGGATTCACCAGAGACAGAGTGGGGAACAGAACAGGCAGGTGGACTGAAATACACTGCTGAGGGGAGCAGCTGGCAGGCGAGGCAGGAGAGGTCTGCTGTGCCATGTGGGTCAGCTCCCTGACTGGGGATGAAACTTGTGCGTTGAAGTGGCTGTAGAAGCCCTGCAGTACAACGCTCAACCCCTTGCGCTACCAGGGAGGCCCGAAAGCTCAAAAGTCTTCTAGCAGAGCATTACTTAAAATGTGAGGCCCCTCTAAGTGCAGGGCCTGTTGACTACACAGGTTGCATATCCATGAAGCTGACCATTTGGGAGCCCTCATCATGTTTGTTAGCATCTCATACTGTTCAGGAAGTATGGTAGCCTTGATCATATGATCAGGCCAGGGAAATGTGCAGGGTCAGAGGAAGCAGATACATGAGGGGTTATTGGTAAGATCTGATGGGTTAGAGTCAAAGACCAAGAAGGGGGTTACTGGCGGGTGATCTGGTCTGACTGATAAACTGAAAAGCTCACTTTGGCTGTTGCAGAGAGAGTGAATTTTGGGTCAGAAGGAAGGAGGGTTCATGGAAGTCGGTACTAGCTGGGAGGTTGGTATGCAGCTGTGTACCTGCCTTGGATTAAAGACATAGAGGTAGAGATGAAAAGCAGTGAACAAATACAGCATATGATTTGAGACTGAAAATGGGAGGAGAAGAATGGAAGTTAGGGGTAACGTGCGTAGTTGAGGCTGAGTGCTGAGTGTTTGGCTATTTAGAGAATGGGACAGAGGGAGCGGTGACTCTATGCTCTCACAGTTTTTCACAATATATATTATATACATCGCTAGAAACTCTATGGAATGTGTATTGTTATTTTACCATAAAATGGAAAACAGGGGCCTCCCTGGTGGTGCAGTGAGTTGAGTGTCGCACTGTGAAGCATTTGCTGCACAGTAGTGCAAGTTCGATCCCCAGCAGGGGTGGCCCACATGGCACAGCAGACCTCCCCTGCCTCGCCCGCTGCTCCCCTCAGCAGTGTATTTCATTCCATCTGCCTGTTCTGCTCCCCACTCTGTCTCTGATAAGTCCTCTTACCTCCTGTGCCTCTGGTCTGTACCCAGCTCTTGTATGCATAAATAAATAAAGAAAGAATTTACTTGTCATACAACTTAAATATCTATTGCTAGACTAGTGGACTAAGATGTGGTATGTATAAACAATGGAATACTATCCATCTATTTAAAAAAAAAAGACAACAACTGAAATCCTGCCATTTGCAATGACACAGATGGGCCTAGAGGGAATTGTGCTAAGTGAAATAAGTCAGAAAAAGACAAACACTGTATGAGTTGATTCATATGGAGAAAATAAACAAATCAGCATGTGAAGTGAAATAAAAACTCAGACTACAAGAACAAAATAAGGTTGCCAGGAAAGAAGGGGTCAGGAGGGTAAGTCAGGTCAAAGGGGCCAGTTGCATGATGAAGGACTGGTGGTGATTATAACGTAGTATATGCAGGTGTCAAATTATAGCACTGTGAACCTGAAATCTACATAATATTGTACGCCAGTGTCACTTCAATAAAACATTTTAAAATATAATAATTTATCTGAATTGGTGACAAACGGGAGATCCTGGATTGGTCTAGGTTTGTTAGGTTGTGGCGTCCACATTCAGCCCTCCATTGCACCACCCAGCTCTCACTCGTCTCACCCACCACTTGGGAGGAGCATGGAGCTGGGGTTGGCAGAGGTTGCAGTGGGGAAGTTTTGAGCTGGCCAATGGCTCCTTGAAGATGCGGTCCTGGCTTCTGGGTCTCCCTGTGCAAACTTGAGCCAGTGACTGCCCCCTCTGCGTCTCTGCTCCCCTACCTCCCAGCAGAATGCCAATGACCTTTTCCAGATGATGAAGTGGGACCCAGCACACTCTGGGTCTGCAGAGTGCTCCTCTGATGGTAGTTGTTAGCATTCCGAGCCCCCGTACATGCTCTTTCTGCTCTTGTTCCACTTCACACATCAGTAAACAATGAGTTGCTGATTATCATTAGACTAAGAACATACTGTGGCTCTTAAAACAAGAAATGTGTGATTAGATCTGAGCTCAGAGTATAAATTCGGCCACTTTTCAAAACACAGAGAGACAGTTAAGCACATAGCTTCTGATATCAGGCTGTCTGGATTTATTTATTTTTTTTTAGTGGCAAGTTGTTTTTTTTTTTAATTTATATATATTTGACATCAATCATAATCCCCATGTATTCCCCATCACCATATCACCAGTGCACCATCACCTCAGTCTCCCATGCTCCTGTCTGCCCTCAACCCGCCCCCTCTTCCCTCCCCACCAAGTGTCCCCAATTTGTCCTTGTCTTTTCATTTTTGGTTTTTGTGTCTTTCTTGTTATTATTATTGTTGTTGTTTTTATTCCTTTC
>JAGFMF010011606.1:158414-169871 GCA_019455555.1 Galemys pyrenaicus
TATATGTACCACAGCTTCCCGATCCACTCATCTGTTTTTGGGCATTTAGGTTGTTTCCAGGTCTTACCTGTTGTAAAGAGTGCTGCTATAAACATAGGGATGCAGGTATTCTTTTGAATCCTGACTGATGCTTCCTGGTGTGTTAATTTCTTAACCAGTTTGTGCCTTAGTTTGCTCATTCATAAAAGAGGTAAAGTAACAGTGCCTGCACTAGAGGGTTTCTGTGAGAAGTAAGTGAGGAAGAGCAAGTAGAGAGCTTAACCCAGAACTGGGCACGTACAAATGTTCAAAGAATGTGAACTAATAAAGTCATGTGACTGCTGGGAGGTGGTGCAGCCCAGCCCTAGAATCACCCTGGTACTGATCTGATGAAGCTCCATAGGGATTAACAGTGCCTTTCTGCTCAGGTTCTGATTAGAGGAGTCTTGGTTATATACTTGTACCCTAGCTGCCAGGGAGCCTGGAAAAGTTAGATTCTTGGAGGCGTGATAGCATATGCTCTCACAAAGTCATGTATGAAAGTGTCAATAAGCCTTCATAAGACCTTTTTCCATCAGAGTTCAGCATTTGAAATAACACAAATATTTATCAACTGATTACAAGTAACTACAATGTATTATATTTCTAAATGGAATACTTTTCCACAATAAAAAAAAGCATATTAATGAAACTCAACAACATTATATGAAATGAAAGAAGCAGAGGAAAAGACTGTAGATTGTGGACTTTCAATTTATATGAAATATCCAGAAAAAGGAACTTTATAGACAGGAAGCAAACAGAGCAGGGGTTGCCTAGGGCAAGATTGGGACTTTATTCTTATTAGGCATGAGTGATCCTTCTAGGCTGATGAAAATGTAATAGAATTGGATTGCGATGATGGCTGCGTACCTCGGTATATTTTCTAAAAATCACTAAACTAATTTATGTGAAGTTTATGGTGTGTAAATTACATCTCAATAAAGCTAGTAAGTAAAGTGGGTTGGGGGTTCAGATGGCAAGGACATGTTCTAACCTAAGGGCTTTCAAAGGTGCTGGACACCTTTGAAGCAAGAATGGCAAATGCCCACCACGTAGTCTTATGACAATCCTGTGACATTCGTCTCTGTGTGCTTTTGGCGAAGAGGAAACGGGCTCAGAGAAGGAGGCTCTTTAAAAAAGTTATTTGAAAGGAGCTGTCCAAGTAGCCCTGCCAAGAAGTGTATCATATTAACAATCCTTCTTAACCCATCTCTTTCTTACCCACAAGTCCCTCTCCCTTCCAAGTCTCAATATCTTCACTTGTAAAATGGAAGTTATCATCCACAAAGATTGAGAGAGATAAATTAATGTATTGGCACAGAGCAAGAGTTCAAAATATGTGAAATCTGATTCTGAACCCTTTATTTACAGGGTCTCCCTAAACTTTTATCATCAGAAATTAACACTAGCTCTAAAATTCATTGAATTTTTGAAAACTATCAACTTTTATCTTTAAAATATATACAAAATAGCTCCAACGCTAACTTCTAAAAGAAGGGCACTTTACTCACAAATGAACACAAATGACATGTCTGTGTGTTGTAAAAACTTGTGAAATCATAACCAATATTTTCGCTATGGATAACATGTGACAGAATCATGATAAATCATTACAAGGAAATGGATTCTTTTTTAAAATAAATTTATTTACTTAATTATATTTGACATCATTTGTATTCCCCAGGGAGTACCCACCACCATTCCACCCATGCATCATCCCCTCAGTCCCCCTTGCTCTTTCTGCCCTCATTCCCATCCTTACCCTCCCTCCCCCCCCCCCATGGTCTCTTTGGTTTATCTTTGACCTTTTGGTCTTGTTGAGTTTTTTGTTTGCTTTGGTTATAATTGCCCATTTCCTTGAGCTTATTCTTTTTTTGTTGTTATAATTGTTGCTCTTTCATATTCCTCCTAATAGTGAAGCCATCTGATATTTTTCTCTTGCCTTCTGACTTGTTTCACTGAGTATAATTCCTTCTAGCTCCATCCATGTTTCTATAAATGGCCCTAGCTTCTCATTTTTGATTGCTGAATAATATTCCACTGTGTATATGTACCACATCTTCTTGAGCCAGTCCTCTACTTTTGGGCATTTGGGTTGTTTCCAGATCTTACTAATTACAAATAGTGCTGCAATGAACATAGGAGTACAGGTGCTCTTTTGGATCGGTGTTTTTGTGTCCTTTGGGTAGATTCCTAGGAGCGGGATTGCCAGATCATATGGTAGTTCCATTTCTAGTAGACTGAGGAACCTCCATACGGCCTTCCATAATGGTTGGATTAGCTTGCATTCCCACCAGCAGTGTACTAGGGTTCCTTTTTCTCCACATCCTCACCAGCATTTGTTGTTGTTGGTTTTTTTGATGTGTGCCATTCAGGAAATGGATTCTAATCAGAAGGGAAAGAATGGGTGAGAACAAATCTGTTGTTGCCAATTATATAGTTTACTCAAAAAGCTTATTTCTGGTAGGTATCAAAATGGATTAACCTGGTCCTGCTGATTGATTTTTAATTGAGCTGATCAATTATGGAACTGCAACAGCTGGGCAGAGAGCTACATGCACATCTGGATGAACATGGTTGCCTCCTCTTTTCTCTGGACTTCAGATTCCATCTTCTTCCTGTGTCTCTTCTTCAAGGTCTTGTTCATTCAAGTCCTAGAACAAGTGTGCTAACATATGCATCTAATTAGGTGACTGCCTTTTAGGAGCTCCAGCTGTAACCCGGGTGAAGGTCAAATTGGAAGCTGGCATTTCTTTGGGTATTGGCTAGTGTATTAGACTAGACTAAAAATCCTTGATTCACAAACATATTAGTTGGGTCTGCTGGTCAGTATCTGTCATAGAACAAACATGCCTCAAATCTCAGTGGACCCAAGATGAAGGACCATGCTTGGGTCACGCTTTTCTCCTTGTAAAATACAAGAGGCCAAACTTGCAAGCTCATTTTAAGCTATTCCTAGGATTTCATGTATTCAATCCATTCTTACTCAGTTAGCTCAGAATCAATGGGCGATCTCTACCTACCAAGAGCCAGAAAAGCCTCATGACACATGACATGGCTCCATCATCCTGTTACAGGGAGATAGGAAAGACAAACACAATTACCCAATCTTCCATACCAAGGAAATTGCTAGTTACTTTATCCATCTGAACCTCAGTTTTCTCATCTCTGAAGGGACTGTTGACACCGTAAAGGGTAAATATAGAGATTATAGAGGTATCAAGACAAAAGAAACCTTTAAACTATAAAGAACAGCAGAACTTGTTGCTATTCTCTATGGAAGAAATCTGGTCTCTTGTTTTGGATTTTCATCACCAGCACTTTCATTTCTATGTAATATATACACCACAAAACAATCTTTCTCTGCCTCCTAAACAGTACCTTGCTATTCCTTTGAGAAACTAGAAAACATCCATGCTTTACCAATACTTTATGTGTTCAGTAGAGTGTTTACCTACAATTCAGTTCCTGGGTCTGATCCATAAGAGCTCTAGATGCCCCTTAATAATTGGATTATGTATGAGCACATATCACAAGACTAGCTAATCAGAGCATCAATCCAAGGCTATTTAGCAATAGACGCTATTTTACATAGCATTTTCAAGCAAGTAAATAAACTTGGAGATGTTATGGGACTGTCTCGCTTCTGTAGGAATAGAATAAAGCTAACACAAAAGAAAGCAGCACAGGCTGATGGAGTAAGACAGATCTTTCCTCCAAGACTGCGTATCTGGAGCCAGACATCCCCTAAAAGAAACACCTCTATTTCTGCTTCCACTTTTACATGAGTCTGTTCATTCCTTCCTTTATCTAAAATACTTTGTGTTGGATTTCTGCCCCAAACATTAAAAAACAAAACAAAAAAAACAACCCACAAAAACTAATATAAAAATAGAATTGCCCCAGAATAAATACAAGGCCTCTCACTGACCTCTTGCTTTGACCTAACCAGACTTAAAGAACTCTGTGCTTTGTACTGCTTCTGAAGTGATGTTTTCTGGAACCATCTTTTGTTCTTGAAAAGGAAACGGGCCCGCTATTTATCACTTCACGTAAGTGTTTGATATTTAAATAGAGAGAAGAAAGTAAGTTAGGGATATTTGGGGTCCCATACCACTGGCTCACTAGTTGATCACCCCGGGGATCAAGATTTAGCCTCATTTCCTGATATGCTAACTCCTGCTGTAGCCAATGACAGTTATCTTCTCTCTCTCTGACTCTATCAAGTGCCTCACCATTTGACCCCAGAGAATCTTCTGTCCAGGCTGCAGTCATCCTTCTGTCTAAACCTTCTAGCACTGTGATTACAGGGAGAGACTGCAGGCTCTGGAAAATCAACAAAGCTTGGGCCAAATCCTGGCTCCATCACTTATTATCTGTGTGACACTGAGCAAGTCACCTATATGAACTGAATCTCAGGTTCCCTTTCAGTGAAACAATTATTGCAACATCTTTCTCCAAAGGCTGCTGTAAGATTTTAATGAGAATACGTAAAAGTACTTTGTATACCATATAGTAGGCATTCAATACATGGTAGGTATTATCATTTCTTTTGTTCCTTCTTGCATTTTTGTGCAATTTATTGTTTTGTGTTTGACATCTGTTCCACTCAAATGGATGGAAAGTATAAAGGTGGGCATGTATATGGTGCTCCCTTGCTTCCTTATTGTTCTATCAAGGTCTTAGTATATCTACCATGACTTGAGGTGTTGGAGATCCCTAGGGTGTGAAGTGCTGAGACAAGGAAAATATCTGGTCGTGGCTGGAAGAGTAGTTATGGCCAAAAAACTGATCAGTATGAGCTAGAAGATCAAGATATTATTTCTTGTGCCAGTGAGACCATTGCCTAGGGAGTAAACTAGATTAGAAGGGAGAGCAGTACAGCCTGGTAGCGCAGAACACTGATGTTGAATGTGTGCCAGGATAGTGCTGAATACTAAGAAATAAAAGAACCAACCATTGCCTTGTAACTAACCTGCGGGGGCTAGTTTTTCTTAATGAACATGAGCTGTGCCAGTACTTGGGATACTTGAACACAGAGTGAGAGGCCTTGCGTCCCCTGGGGCCTGCTTTCCTTAAACTATATTGTGTGTGTCATTTCTCTTTTTCTTAGTTCATTTGGCTCCTCTCTCAACCGTATTCACGGGAGCCGGTCTCCAGCATTGAGGGAAAATAGACGAGAAAAGAATATGCAAGTGTGCAAATGACCCAAAGGAAAGAAAGGGCAAGAACAGGCATTCAGCCATTTATTCCACTTGTCTGTTTGAGCAGTTTCCCTGGACCAATTAGGGCAAAGTTGCAGTGCTTAAGGATCTCTGTCATGTGAGGAAGACAAAATGGGGAACAAACAAGTAAAAATGTAGCATTTTTGTTTTGGTTGCAAGTAACAGAAGCCTACTCTAGCCACTCTGAACGAAAGGAAGACTGGGTGGATGGATGATGAGTATTTCATAGAGCAAGGATTTGGGAAGGAGGGAGGGAGTGACTAAGGTCAAGATCACTTTGTCTATTGTATTGCTACTAACATCCTTACCAAGTTCTTTCAGCCTTCTTCCACATCATAAAAGTTCCTGTTGCTGGGAGAGACATTCTGATTGCTCCAGATTTGATCACATGTTTACTCCTGGCCCAGTCACATGAAATCTCTAGAGAACTACTCATATCAGGGTGTAGGGTGTTTCCAGAGAAAAGTGTATCAGGAACCACATAACCTGCAGAGAAATGGCCTCTATATAGAGCTAAGCGTAAGTAGAGGGTTGCATAGTGTTCTTGAGCAGGCTTGGGAAGAATGAAGAAAAGTCCTTAAGGAGGTGGTCATTGGTTATGGTGGCTTTGAAAAGCATAGATAATGTGTGAGATAATCTGGAACAACCAACTTAACCATGAAGAAAGAGCGTCTCAGTGGTGTGCCCAGCCTGAAGCTCATAAGAGAGATTGCTTGGCCGAATTTCCCCTTAAGGAACAAATAAACCTCAAGGAGAAAGCATCAAAGCAACCTTGCTTCTGGGTCATTGAAGTGGGTCTGGAACATAGTGGTAGGATATTGGGGACTCTTTCTTCTGCATAATGTCAGAGAGAGGCAGTGGTGGGGGAAAACCAGCTAGAGTCAAAAACTTGAGCTCAGTTCAGTCACTTACCAGTTGCATGATTTTAGGGAGTCTCTTCCCTGAAACTCAATGATATCATCAGCCAAGTGGAGGAAATGCTATTTCTTTCTCAGGCTGGATGTGCAGACTAGGGGAGAAGATGCATTTGAAGTCATCTAGCAAGATTTGTTAGGACCAGACCACCCTTCCACGCCATGGGTTTCCTTTATTTGTTGTAGTTCCTTGGACACTGTGTTCTACACAGGCTTCCAATAATTATTTTGATGGATGGATTTTGGGAAGAGTCCATAAAAGAACATTCAGATGCCAGGAACTCAGTGACCCCACGTATTTCAGTGACCCTTCCATAATCCTGGGAACTGGTCTGGAGGGAAGCTTCCATATATGCATGCACCAGAGTTTCTTCAATTTTTTTCTATTTATGGGTATCACTTCATAATTGCACTTTTTATTTTATTTTTTTCATATGCCTGAATCTGTGGCCCTCTTACCCTTGGCTTTGGCCACTTTTTCTGGCTCAGTCTTTTTCAGATGTTTGAAATCTGGGGTTCTGGCTGAGAGAGCACTGCCAGGCATTATCCCGGTCTCAGGAGGAAGTCTAGCCCTGATGTGTAATGCCCAAGTTTTTGTCTGACTTGTGGGGTTGCAAGAGATTCCTCAAATGCCTCATTATTCAGCAGAGTCCAGTGTAAATTGACAACTATGATTTTAGTTGCCCCTGGCTGCTGGCCAGTTAGTGGAAAGGAAAACAATTTCAGAAAGGCACCTGGAGAATGGTAAACTTGTGGGTTTTGGAAACATAGGCCAAGCTTCTAATCCTGCCTCTGTCACCACGAGTCCTGGGGACAAATTTCTTTACCTTTCTTTACTTTTTTTTTTTTTAAGATTTATTCGTCTATGTACACAAGAGCTGGGTTACAGGCGAGAGTGGTGGGAGGTGAGAGGATTCACCGGAGACAGAGTGGGGAGCAGAACAGGCAGATCAACGGAAATACACTGCTGAGGGGAGCAGCGGGCACAGCAGGAGAGGTCTGCTGTGCCATGTGGGTCCCCTCCCTGGCTGGAAATGGAACTCGCGCTGCTGTGCTGGGATGTTTCACAGTGCAGCGTTCAACCCGCTGTGCCACCGGGGAGGCCCCTTTATCTTTCTGGTGACTGTTTCCTTCTCTGGGAAATGGGGATATGCCATGGGCTTTGGTAAGCTCATGAGACACTTCATGAAAATGCTTCTGTGAATCAGCATGTGCTTTGTAGGAGGGACGCTCAGTAATGCTCATTCACCTTCTCTCAGTTTAGAATAGTATGTATCCTGGCTCCCTTTCCCATTAGTGGCTTGTGTCTCTGTATAGCCAGGATGTCAGGACTTTGCTCCTTTTGATAATAATGTTAGCACATGTCCAAGGGGTGTTCAGGGACCCTAAACTGTTAAAAAGAACATGCTTTAAAGGGTTTTGGTTATCATGTGTATTAAGCAAAGGAAACATACTCATAGTGTGAAAGATTTTTATTCTTAATAAAGGGAAAATGCTCAGCCTAACAGATTTGGCCCAGAGCAGGGCTGCTGAGACCCCCAAGTTTGTTACAGTCTCTAGTACCTTCTGTGGGTAACACAAGAAAGAGATTCCAGAGAGATCTGTGGGAACCACAGGTTCCAGAGAGCTATGACAGAAGGGGAAACTCAAAATTAAAAATGAACCACATAATTCAACATGAACTCAAGATAATGGTTGTTACTCTGTGCCAGCACCAGGTACAAATTTTCCCATATGTCTTTCACCCACATGTCTCTTCCAAGTATTTCATTTCGGTGTCTCTACATCTCTCTCTCCTATGTCTCCTTCAGTCTTCTCCTTCACTCCACTTTCCTTTACATATCCACCTTGCTCCTTCCTAGGTGCCACCCATTTGGGAAGTCCAGTCCATGGCATGCTGGGGCTAGAATCAAAGGTAAGCTAACAGGGGCCACTGTAAGCTAGTGGGGACACCCATTCACTGTGCTGTGATGCTCCTCCCCCTCTTACGGAGGTGCATTCTGTAACAGTAACAGTATGAAAGAAGAAAATTAGAGATTGGAAGCAGAGCGAATGCACCTGCCAGCTTGTATTTTGCACATGGAAGCATGGGCGCTGAGTGGGCGTGTCAGAGGCCTGAAGCTCAGTAGCCCCAGAGTGACAGCCCCTTTGGTGTTGATAGAGAGCTACACATTCACGTAGTCCATGGGCAGAGACAGAGGAGGAGGACTGAGGCCTGGGCCGGAGAGCGTTTCCCTCTCTGGGCCTCAACTTCATCTATCATATGGGAAAGGGTCGGCCTTGGGCCAGACCTTTTATTCATTTAATCAAATGTTATATCATCAGTGTGATTCTTTGGATCTAGTGACTGAAGTTTTAGGTCTTCCTCCATCAAGTGACCCTGAGCCCTGTTTTACTTAATTGTTAGATGGGAGTAATAATTAAATTAATACACATACACACATTAATAAATAAGTTAAATCTACCTTGCAGATTTGCTGTGAGGATTAGAGATACTATTTTAAAGCAATAATCCCTCCTGAACCTAGCATGTCCTCAATAAAGAGTGAAGGTTCCTAAACCAGTAGTTCTACCACTGGCTATCACCTTCATTTGAAGCAGGAACACGATACACCATCTTAGAAAGACAAGTACAGAGGACTGCGCTAATTGGTTTTAATTCTGTTTCTGTAAGGAAGGTGAGTCCTTTTTGACTCAGGGGAAAATCTATGGAAGAAAACATGGTTTGTTTAAACTCACAAATCTCCTTGAATTCATGAAGAGATACTAGGATTTGGAAAGATCATAGTCAAAAAACTTCATCACCCTTAAGATGACTAAGAATATTTTAAATAGTATTAACCACCCATATCCTACCCAATATAGTGTTGATTTATATTTTAGCTTAATCCTGTTTACCAGGAAGTAGTGAAAAATCTAGTCACCAACAGATCTAAAATCGTGACTTACTATTTGAATATTATCTAGGGGATATAAAAAGAAAAGAATTTTCTTGTGACATGAACACCCCTGTCACTTAGAACAACACCTATGTAGGTGTCAGGTCCTTCCTTTAAAGCATATTTTCCCCTAAAAATCTTTTATTTAGAAAACACAAAAATGAGTACTGACTTAGACTCTTACTGTGCTTATTTAATTTTTTTCATCTAGAGCTCATGTTTATCCTGATTTGACGGAAATGCATTCAATTACATGTCACTGTTGGCTTTGTGTCAGAGACTCGGATAAAATGATGAACTAAGATTGGATTCATCATGTATGCATTGAGCATCCTCCCTCATATCCTCTCATTAACCTGCTCAACATTTATGGAGTGCTGCCATCTAGGAATTACAGATGGGCATGGGCGTGGGCAAGATGGTTGGTGTCGTCCTCACTTACTGAGGAAATCGAAGATCTGAAAGATGCACTGACTTTCCCAAGGTCCGGTAGTATTAAGTTGTAGATTTGGAACTAGAACCCTGTTTTGACATAACTTCACCCCAGGGCTCTTTGCCACTACTGAATACATCCCTTCTCTCAGATGTTACAGGCAGGATGGCTTCAGCTACCATCACATTAGGATACTGTATTATTCTTTTAGTTCTTCAGTCTCCTGTGACGTGGTTGCCTCCCCAGGATGGCTTCCTGCATGGCTGTAAAATGACTTCTTAAACTCATACTGTTACATGCCATTCTTGGGGTCATCTGCCTCCCCAGTTACACTCCCCACCCAAGTGACAGAGGTGTATGTTCTTACAACCATCAGATCCAGGCCATAGGCTTCACTTAGATCAGATTACCTTTGATCAGGAGAGCCCCTCTGACTAACGAGTGTGTGTTACTGGGGATGTCAGACCCTGACTGATAGGGGCTTGGGTTTTGTGCTACAGTTTGAACCAGTCACTGTGGCAGGGGGTTGGAATTTCTAATTGACTTTGACATTCAAGGCCTATTGCTAGAATGGGGTAAGGTAAATCCCACTCAAACTGGAGAAGCTGGGGTTAGATGCTGGGGAAGCATATCTGCTCTAACAGTCACAACAATTAGCAACAAACCAATAACTACCATTTATTGAGAACTTACTATATATGAATTTTCATTTTGCTCATTATAATTATGCCAAGTGAAATAAAGATTTTTATTTACCCTCAGAAATTTTTGTGATTGCTCTCAAAATATACCTGATATACACAACTCCATTCAGTACCTAAAGAAGGAAAACAAAAAATATTTCTGTTGTAAACACCATTTTTTTCCTGTTTAATTTATGCAAGAGAGAATACAGATGACCTATACAAAGAAGAAAACTTCTTTTCATGTCACATAACTGATTGTGCTTATTAAAAATAAATAATAACTTAATAAGAGAAATCATGTTTTAACATTGCTGGCTTCTCAGAGCCTTGAACACACAAATGGTCTAAGTGTAATGTTGTAGGAAAGAGGAGTTTAGCAAATAGCGCTGCCAGACTTGGTTGACCATGAAACCCTTTGCCTGGAAAGACTTGTGTTGATTGTGAAAAGTGGAAAACACAACTACAGTGGTGATGAGGCATGATGTTAATGGGCGTCTGTGTGTGTGTGTGTGGGGGGGGGGTGAAGTTCTGGTTGGTGTTTTAATTCTTAGATAGAATATGTATATATTCATTCAAACATTTACTTAGCACCAGGCACTGTGCTAGACCCTGGGGTTATAAAAATTAGTGAGGCACTGAGGCTTATACTATTGAGAAGACATGAACACATGTAGAGAGACAGACAGACAGAGAAAGGGGGGGAGAGAGAGAGAGAGAGAGAGAGAAAGAGAGAGATGATGCAATATTTTCAGAACACTAATAGAGAGAGCTGTAAGGAGAACATGGGAACTAAACTTACAGAACATAGAGAAGCCTCTAACCCATACTGGGAGATGATGGTAGGACAAGGTGTTCCCAGGGAACCAGGTGGATTAAAGGCCAGATGGGAAAAAGCAAGGCAGTAATTTTGTGAAACTGGAGAATGGGGTGAATGTCTGATTGGTTGAAGATCTATGACTAGAAGTTGCGACTGTTTTGTGAGCACTGGGGATAATCAAAGATATCTGATCTGCCCAGATACATGTTTGTATAAAGTTGCCCTGAGAAATGGGAATGGTGGGTTGAGAGAGAGGTAATGCTAGAGTGATAATCATGAGGACTTCAGTCTGATGAGAAGACACTGGTGGATTCCTATCTTTTTTTATCTTTTTTTTTATTAAAATATTTTAAAATTTACATATACTTGCCATTAATTGTAATCCCCATGTATTCCCCATCACCATCTCACCAGTGCACCAT